>JADKXX010003598.1:0-146474 GCA_017310255.1 Butorides virescens
TCAAGGTAAACTTCAACATATTTTGTTTTTACAGTTCTTTTCATTATCTGATCATGCAAAAAGTTATTAGCTTCCTGGCAGGTCAAGCTTTTAATCTATTTATAGCTGACTAAGCACTTCTCTATTACCCTCATCAGTACTGGAGCCTGTACTAAGCTGTATACTGCTAATAACTATATTTGGTATCACCCTAAGATGCTAGGATATCCACTCCAGATGTGTCATTGCTTAGCTAGAAGTAAATATTGCAACCTAAAACCAGAATTCATAGCCCACTAACAGAAAGGCAGCCCAAGAGTTAAATGGCTGAACCATAGTTGTGCCACTTATGATTTTGTATGTACCCAACAATTCAGAGAACCCTGAAAGCTGTGTCTCAATTACAGCTGCTTTATAGGCCCATAGCACTATGTGCAATTTGAGGTCAAAAGGAATTTCTCAACCCATAATGTGCTGTCTTTTGTGATAGCTTTTAGAAGCCTCCATCAAACTCTGGGTACAGAATGTTTCCTGTATTGTCTATTCCCTCATGGGCAGAAAAAAAGCATTTTAAGAATTTGTTTATAACATTTCAGTGAAGAAAGGGAGGCCAGAAGTTATAGGCAGAGCATACAATAGCTGTTGTCTTTCCAAATGCTGGGGTTTTTTTCAAAATATCCTAGAGTATGCAACTATAAAACTTAGGCATTTTCCATTCCTGCAAGCGCCAAAATAATCAATATCTTGTTAACTTTTTCCTCACGATATATACCATTTTATTAACACCTGTAGATTCATTTGTGCTGTCATTTAGACTCAAAGGTTATTACAAAGCTACATTTTGCATGTGGTTTAGTTCTTTACTGAAAGTACTAATGAAGTTGTCTTAGATTACATTTTACACTGGTCCCTGCATTAGTTTTATAATCTGCCTTTCAAAATGATATGTTGCTATTTTTGACCACTATGTGGTGCTTTGCTTACCATCCCTTAGTCAATTTTTAATTCAATGAATGTGGATGGAAAGCAAAATTGACAAATATTCTAATAGAACTTCTACCTTAAAAAAAAAAAATAATGCTTTCTTCATCCTTTTTACAATGGAAGTGGATATATAATAATAAGTTTGAGGTAGCAGAAGACCTATTTAAACAGCGAGTATGGTGGGGGGTTTACCTTGGGTGGCTGCCATATATCCACCCAGCTGCTCTTGCGGTCCCCCTCTTCAGCAGGACAAGGGGAGAGGAGATGGAAAAGCTCATGGGTCAAGATAAAGACAAGGAGAGCCCTTACCAATTACCATCACAGGCAAAATATACTTGCAACAGGAGGAGCATGACCAGCAGGTCGAGGGAGGTAATTCTGCCCCTCTACTCAGCTCTGGTGAGACCTGACCTAGAGTACTGCGTCCAGCTCTGGAGCCCTCAGCACAAGAAGGACGTGGAACTGTTGGAGCGGGTCCAGAAGAGGGCTACAAAAATGATCCGAGGGCTGGAGCACCTCTCCTATGAGGACAGGCTGAGAGAGTTGGGCTTGTTCAGCCTGGAGAAAAGAAGGCTGCGGGGAGACCTGATTACGGCCTTTCAATACCTAAAGGGGGCCTATAGGAAAGATGGGGACAATCTTTTTAGTAGGGCCAGCTGTGACAGGGCAAGGGGTAATGGTTTTAAACTAAATCAGGGTAGGTTTAGGCTAGATATAAGGAAAAAATTCTTTACAATGAGGGTGGTAAACCACTGGAACAGGTTTCCCAGAGAGGTAGTGGAGGCCCCATCCCTGGAAACATTCAAGGCCAGGTTGGATGGGGCTCTGAGCAGCCTGATCTAGTTAGCAGTGTCCCTGCTGACTGCAGGGGGGTTGGACTAGATGACCTCTAGGGGTCCCTTCCAACCCAAAACATTCTATGATTCTATGATTCTATAATTCTATGATTCTATGACCTGGGGAAAACTTAATTTATTGCCAGTTAAAGTAGAGCTGGGTTAAGAAATAAAGACAAAAACTAAAATGCCTTCCCTTCATCCCCCCTTCTTCCCAGGCTCAACTTCATTCCTTCACACGACTCATCTACTTTCCCCCCCCCCAGGCAGTCCAGGGGAATGGGGAATGGGGACTGTAATCAGTCCACAGCAGCTCCTCTCTGCAGCTCCTTCCTCCTCACACTTTTCGCTGCTTGAGTGTGGTCTCCCCATGGGCTGCAGTCTTTCAAGATAAACCTGACCAGGATCTCTCCCGGGGCGGTGGGGGCATCTCTGCCGGGGCGCCCGGAGCCCCTCCCGCCCTCCTCCCGCTCTCCCCGCGGGGCGGGCAGGGCTGTTTCTCACCCCGTGTCCCTCAGCCCCGGCTGCCGGGCAGCGTTTTGACCTTCCTGGCCCAGGCTTTCCCCGCGGCGCCCGCCCGTGGCTGAGGGGCTCAGCCCTGTCCTGCGGTGGGGCCGTTGGAGCCGGCGGGAACCGGCTGTGGCCGGCACGGGGCGGCCCCGCCGCCTCTCGCAGGGGCCGCGCCTGCAGGCCCCAATGCCGGCACCTGAGCACCTGTACCAGGAAAACGTACCATGAATGTGAACAGCAAAAAAAAGCATTAAAGAAACAAGCTCTTACTATAAATAGTTGAGCAGAACATAAGAGTGAACAGGGGTGATAATGAAGGTGGAGATGTTGGTTAACTTCTTCACAGACTTAATCAGGAGTCCAGGAAAGATCAGAGGTTGTCTGAGAAGTAACTGGAAGTGAGTAGCTGTACAGTTGGACAGTGGGACAAAGAATGATTTTGGGACAGTACAAGAAGTTAAAGTGACACATAAAACAATTTCTGTAACTTGTTTAATTAATGGCTTAAAGCAAAGACACCATTGTAGTTCTTTGCATAGTGAAGTAAATAAATAAGTTTTAGTTACAGCACTTGCATAAGCTTTAAAAATTATTACTCCTATCTACACCACTTGAACATGTGTTCAGGAAGGATAAATTATGTTTTGAAGCTACAGACTTGTCAAGACAAAGATCTGCAACAGTTGAATCTTAAATTCTGAAAACAGGTACATTTATGAGGATTAATATTTTGCAAAACTGTTGACTTACATGGACTATGTCATTTTATAGTATACCTACATACTCTTGCAGACAGATCTGCACACACGTGCTTCAAACAAGAAGCTGTGAAGAAACAACTCCAGCATGTCTCCACACTGAGCTACAGGTTTACTACATAGCCTGACCTTTCAACTACAAGTGACTCTGAAGGCACACTGGGTGAATGTAAGTTTGTCTGTAAAAGAGTATGATGATTTATACTCACAAGAGTCACTGCAGTCTGGCTTGAGTCCAACAACTTACTGTCTCATGTCTGTGGGTACTCAGACATCCCACTGAGCCAGATGCCAGGGGCACTTATTAACAGTTAATAAATCCGCAGTAGTGACCAGCAGCAACAATCTGAAAAACCTAGGATTCGATAAGATGACCAAGAAAGGGACATCAGTTATTTCACATAAAGGTAAGTCTGAGACAAGAGGAGTGAAGAAGACAGATTCAGCTCATTCATAGATTTTTTTTCCCCCCTTAAACATACATAGAGCCATGCAAAGCTTTTGATTACTAGAGAAAGTTTAAGCCCATCTGCAATTAGAGATCAAGAGGAAACGTGACTTGAAATAAGACCCTTCACTTAAAAAACCCTCCAAAAAAACAAAAAAACACCCAATAGCTTTCAGTTCAGATGAACCAGTTGTGAAAGGAAAGTCCTGAAATGAAGAAATACTGCCCTTCCTCCTTTTTCCCTACAACCTCTCAGGAGTTTATCTAGTTTATCTATGTTGTGGTTTAACCCCGATACGAAAGTAAGCACCACGCAGCCACTAGCTTACTCTCCTGCAGTGGGATGGGGAAGAGAATCAGAAGGGTAAAAGTACAAAGTGTCATGTTTTAAAATAAAGGACTGTTTAATAGGTAAAGCAAAAGATGCATGCACAAGCAAAGCAAAATAAGGAATTCATTCACTACTTCCCATTGCTAGGCAGAAAACAATATCACGCTGAGCCATTACCCTCATGATCTCTCACTGTAGCTTCGAGAGTCAAATGTGCAAGACCAGCAGTAGAGAAGTTTGGGAAAAGGGCAACGTCTCTCAAAAGCAGCAGAACAGTTTGCTTAATCTTATATATAACCAGCTGAAGGTTGCTTTGCCAGTTAGTGTAGCTTGAATATCCATTTGCCATTTATTAGAAATACTTCATCTTAGCATTTTTCTTGCATTACAGATCTACCAACCAGCCTCCTACTAACATGAAACCATGAGTTTTGAATCAAATTCACAGGATTGAGTCTATATTTAGCTTAATATATATTTAAACCTATAATAATGGACATCACAAAAGAAATCAATTTGTTCAAGAATCAAATTGAAGAACAACTTTAATCCTGTATCAGTCCAGTATTTTACTTCAAGTAAAATTTAATCATTGCAAATGTCCAGTGAAAATAGGATTCTGGAAGTAGCATGTAGAGGGCAAAAAGGACAACAGTCACTTAATTATTCCCATTCCTGCTTTGACATTAATTTAACACAGCATTAGTAATAGAGCCTCCTGGGTCCTTACTAATGTAAGTTAGCTTAAGTCAAACACTCCACTTTTTTCCTCCAACATTGGGAATGCCATTTGCATTACCCATATTTTCACAGCTCTTAATACCGTTAGTTTCTAAATTGAAGCAGAAGAGATTTCAGGTCTATAAAGATTTACATTTTAATGGTTTAGCACTTTTAGAAAAGTGACATAAGTAACAGAAATAAGGAACCCTGAAACAGGAAAAAATTCTTCCAAATGAGCTGGTATCACCACAAGCAGCCAAGGAAATATTTTGAGTGTTCTAGCAGCATGTTCCTTCATTCTGACATTACATGCTCCAAGACAGTTAAATAAGCTACATCATCTCTAAAGTCTGCTTCTGGTTTATTTTACTGAAAAGAAGGGTTCTCATCAATACAACCATGGACTCAGCAAAACACTTACGCAGTGAGTTACTAGATCTCTCAGAACATATTTTCAAATATGAAATTCTATTTAGAATCACCAAAGGTGATAAATATTTCAGTAGGATCTTTATGCTTATGCTTTTGAGAATATCTAGTGTCAGACTAGAGCACACTCTAATATACTCAGCTGTGTGCCTCATACAGCCCTCCCTTTTCCTGTAGTTCATGTCTTCTTTTTTCTGCCAGTAACCTCTTTATGGAGAGCATTCCCCATTGCAGTCCAGGCAAGCCATGTTACTTTTCTCACTTCTGTTTCAAAATATTAACTTCGTAAACATACAGCTGATAGCACAAATGAAGGCTGTAAAAGTTACTGCAAAACACTGAAGAACTCTAACCCGAGACTCACAACACAAAGATGTGTTTCTTCTTGTTTAAAGCTTTACAGGAGAAAAGCAAAGGACTATTTTACCCCAATGTTGCAATCTTTACCCCTGCAAGAAGTCTCGGTTTAGTTGTGTTCTAAGATTTATCAGTTTGTCACAAGATAAGGCTCTATGACAACTGACATCACACAACTCCACAAAAACTTACCATGGAAGCTTAAATTGTACTCTGAGGAATCTGGTTTTATGTACTCTTTCACTAGAATAACAATTAATAGCATTGGCAAAAATTTCTTACTGAAGAGCACAGACCCAGGAAATGTCAAGGCAAACGTGGTTAGCCACACTTCAAGGAAAACAAGATCTGAAGATCCCACTGATGTTTGAAAATGTTAAGTGCGCTGACTATATAACTGTCATATTATAGTTCTTGTGTCCTGTATAACTAATTAATAAAGGTTGAAAACAGTTTACTGAGGTCATAGAGTAAAATACTATTTAATAATTTGTTATTTATAATAATTTAAGTATTTTTTACTTTAAAGACTGATGGGCTTTTTTTCTTTTACCGCTCAAATCTAGAAAATAATCATCTGTGAACAGTTTTTTTCTCACAAGTCATGCAGTATTGACAGTTTGATAAAAGGTAACTGTTTGATTCTTCTAAAAATAACAATTTAGTTTAAATCAAGCTTCATTTTTCTGTAAGCAAGGAGAAGTACTAAACCAGATTCAGCCTTGATGATCACATATTCTAACAATCATTCACATAACTTGCCCAGATGAGTGAACCTGCGTATAAGTGCAGTCTTAATGCTCGTATACCTGCCATATTAACTCATTCCTCTCCTTCCACTCTGTCCAGGGCTAGCACAGTTGCTAAGGTGAATGGCAAGTATTTGACATTAAGAACAGAACTTTACAAAACATTCAGTAAATACCTGTAGTTGCTTTTAGCATGATGAGGACAACAGGAACTGGAATGTATTCATCCAATGCTGTAAATAGATGCCCTCAATACAGTAAATCTATTGACTGGTAACATTCAGTTTGGCGCTATGGGTATTGCCTGTTTTATTTTACCTCATTTTGTATTGCTTTCCTTTAAGAATGGAGACAAGCCCCACTGGAGCCCTTGGAAAGAGGGGAAGGCTGGTTTTGAGGAACTTATGAGTATACACAGGGAGAGATATATAGATAGCAGGGCGTGTTACCTACAAAGAGCTGGAGAGATAGAAACACTTTGAAAATCCACAGCCATATCTCAGAGGCAACTGATAATTTTCTAGGGATGAAAAGGAAATTCTTCTCTTTACTGTAGGTCAAGAAGTTAATGCATAGCCTGAAACCAAGCCTGAAAATAGTGACTCACCTGTAAAGGTACAGTAAGCAGATAAAAATTATTTGACTTCTGAATTTCTGTTCTCTCTGACCCAATCACTGAGTTGCCTCCATTTAAAATGTATTAGAGTTCTTTTAAGCTGAATTATATTAATCTTGAAAGCCCTGCAGTCTCCTTTGGTGAGTTTATTATAAAGAGGTCTATACAGGTATTCTGTAAAGCTCTTATCAATCTATGGCCCCACACTACTTTGTTAGCATCTCATGACACTAAAAAAATTACCTCATTTGGACTTTCTTCACCAAATTGTATGTTGTCATCAAATTAAAATAAAACAAAACAAAACAAAAATTTGTTTGTTCAGAAGTCAAACAGAACTAGTAGAGAAGTCAATGGAGAAAGAGACATTGAAAACTGTTAGAAAGTCCAGAGCCAATTTTGCAATTAGTCAAAGTACAAATTTTAATGTTAATAACCCTCTGACCACAACCCAACCACTTACAAAACATTTGCCAGGGCAATGTCCTAGCAGAGGCCATTAGCAAGGTGGTAGGGATCCTGACAGTTCTAAATTTACCCAAATATTAAGTAGTTCCTTAATACAAATGTAAAGAATAACACCACCACCACCAACAGCCTTAAGAACGGTATTTCTATTCCTTGATAATGGTCTCACACAAATAGCCTGCTGTTTAGGATCACAGGAAAGCAATAGCACCTGGGTAATTTCTATAATGCTCTAGTGACTGATTTAGCAAGAAAAAAAAAAAAAAAAGCTTCCTGTAAGGTCCATTATTAACTGCTGCATTGAACTTTAAAAGGGCTTTTCCAGTCAGCTGCTTTTTTACAACATTCCAACCATCTGAAGGGAAGAGACAGAAGACTGTCCATCACTGCTTAGCAGCCACAGCCGCATGCTCAAGCCCATCACAGCCAGAAAAGAAAAAAGAGCAATCATGTATCTCTTTCAGTGCATAAAGTCAGGACACCAAAGTTACAAAGGCTTAAGTTGTGTGGGTACAGACAGAAGCATACATGGGATACCTGTAAAACCTGAGGGACAAATAGAGGCAGTACGATGTTGCTATTTTGATCTGACCACCTCCAACCCATATTTTTACACTGCTAACCATAACAGATTCCCAGCTTCTGGGATCCTGAATTCAAAGCCATCTCCAGTTTTAATGAAATGAGAATTTTGTAAAGCACAAGAAAGCTGACACTGACCTTTAGAGACCTGTTTCATTTTTTTATTTTTCTTCCAAAGCAGGAAAAAACCAGAAGCATTTGCACTCATATCTTTTTATTGTGAAGTAGTTATAACAAGTGTTACCCAAGAGGATAGGGAAGTTTGAAAAGGAGACAGATTTCCTTCTGAGCAAGCCCAAGCCTATATTTGGGAGTAATCACTTACTATCTCCAGGCTGGTTTAAACTTTAGAGATCTGTGACTGAAAACACTTGTTAGTTAGCATGTGATCCGTGAGTTCATTTTAAAATGTAGAGACCTGGTCACATAAAACTTCTATCATAAATATTGTTAGAATGTGCAGAAAGCAGCATTACCTTGAGTAATGGAATTAAGCTCTTTCCATTAGGTGTTCATATTGGACCTAGAACCACTGGTGAATGAGAACCTTATTTTGCATCACAACAGCTCACTTCACTGTGTTTCTTACACAGGCTATACACTGTGAGAGAACATGAGGAAACATGAGGAGTTGACCTAGGGATGGACAGATCAAAGACAAAGTTTAAATTTAAAAATAGTTGAAGGACTAAACACTTGGACTGACCTTTTGCTATTTTGCATATGTTCTGAACAAAGTATTCTTATTCATTCATCTGGCATTAAGGAGCATTTTCTACTGAAGTTGCGTGGAAAAATGGTGACTGAGTGAATGATTATGCTAATCATACATCAGTATTCCCAATAGATATTACACAGCATAAATCCCAGGCTCCTTCCTGTTGAGAAAGCACTACTGCGAAAATGAACCACAGTCAACTACCAATGTTTCTAACATTACTTGTAGTCTACATTTGATCTCTAATTAAACTTCCTTGAAATTGCATTTAAAAAAAAAAATTCCAAAATACCATTATGACTATTTATAACACTGATAGTTCTTTACTTAGCATATACTGTGCTTGTATAATAAACCTCATTTTAACAGAGCTATACAAATTATAATCATGGCAATACACGGCTGGACTATAAAGCAGTTATAATACTTTAATCCTTCAGCATGACACTGCAGGGATGAAAAAAATATGGGTTTGTTTTAACAACTGTTTGCCTGTCACACTTCTCCCCCTCCCTACCCCCAAGCATTTGAAATTCTGGAAAAGGAATCTAAGGTCATAATACGAATGATGTAGAAGAAGCTAACAGATTTATCTTTTTTTTTCCCCCTCCTCTGGGATCAGAATTGAATGAGCAAGGGTAGCGTTTAGTAGAACAAAGACTGCAAGTATTTAGGGTTCCAGTGTCTGTGCCCGCAGTGTGAGATCCAACAGAATCATGCTAGAAGAACTCTGATGAGTAATACTAAACATCATAGTGAAT
The DNA here is from genome assembly GCA_017310255.1 of Butorides virescens. Classification (NCBI taxonomy): domain Eukaryota; kingdom Metazoa; phylum Chordata; class Aves; order Pelecaniformes; family Ardeidae; genus Butorides; species Butorides virescens. Next base: position 9,250 of record JADKXX010003598.1, read on the forward strand.
ATCCTTCAAAAAAACGCATCCTGTTATCTCATAAGAACCATCTGATTCCATGTCATGATAGCCTATTAATGAAGTGCAAGACATCGACTTGAGTTACCTTAAGCCCTCAATGTTTAAGAAGTGTTATTTTTTTGTGCAACTAGGCTTGAAGCTGTCTTTAGACAATTCTGATCTAGGTAGCATTAAAACTGTTTAGGGTCCCCTCTGAACACATTAACCTTAATTCACTCATATTTAGACTAACTTGTAGTTGCAGAAGATTACCTTCCAGCAAGCTTAACAGGCAGATAAAATTTGGTCATGGTACAGATAAGAGACAGCTAAAATAATGCAATATATCTTCATATTAGTGTTGTTCAAAACCACAATAGGACATTCTGAATTCCCCTATAATATACAATTTCTGGTATGTGCAACAAAAAATATAGTGTAAATATCCAGGAACGTGGCAAGAAAGATTGCTTTGTACTGGGATAATATGTATGTGGGAGGAAGGCATGTGGGAAGACCCAGTTGTCTATGCAAAAAAAAACCCCACCAGGTTCAGCACAAAGGAGGACACACAGGTAGAAGCTTCCACACTTAGAGTTCTGGCTATATTAGATATGGTACTATGTAGCTACACTCACCTGGACGGCTCTTAATGTTTGCTGTGTTTATATCAAAGTAAAGTTATGTGTCTTAAGGGACTGTTTCTGCTTGCACTGCAGGCAATAGAAACAAGGATGAACAAAAGCACAAATACACCTAGCAAGTTTCAAACCAAGTTACTGGTCTAATTATTGATACAGTAAAAGTATAGACAATTTTGTCCACCTCTTTTCCAAGGAGGAAGTGCTAAATACTTAGGCCATTTTCTTATGGCTATCTAAACTCCAAGAGAGTATCCCTACATGAGCACCATTTGCACCAGTACAGGCTGATCCCTAGGAGGAGTCATCTTTAAAAAAAATCTGTATATAAGAAGTTTTTAGCTAACTGTTATCAAATGTGTTTATATGCAGAATGCTAGAGTAAAATGAGTTACTAGACATTAACTTTCCAGTGCACTTTAAGAATATTTAAATGTAAAATCATTTTCTGCAAATATAAATCACCTGTAGAAATGTTGTATATGGCTACTAAGAAGCCCTGTAAAGTACAAATATCACTTCGAGTAATCTAATAGTATTATAGCTATCTAATGAAGTTTGAAATGAACCTGTCTGGTCTGCTAACTCATTTTGTGGAAAAGAATAGGATTTTTTTCCTTGTGGTTTTTTTTTCTTTTTTTCTTGTATGCTGATCTGATTTGAATAGATTTCTTCGATTAGCTAAGATGTTACTGCATAAGTATTCACTAATCTCTAATTAGCATTTTTAAATCCTTACATTTTGAATTAAACACGCATGAAGTCTAATCTCTGTAACTGCAATTAGAATCATTTATTTAATACATTTTGTGCTAATGAGTGTATTGTTCTAAAATTGTTTATCATCAGATATTTCACAGAAGAATGATTGAGATATATGGTAATATATACTGGGAAGACTTTTAACAACAAGGTGGTTTTGGTGCTTTTAAAAAAAAAAATTCCTCTGATTTGATATAAAATTAGCCCCAGTTTTAGCAACATAGACATTTATCCAAATAGCTCAGTATGATAAAGACTGATAGACATTTATCTGCAAAAGAGGACATTCTGCAATGAAGTTGTGGCTGTGACATTTCTGCTTATTAAAAAGAACCAAAGACTCTTATTCCCTGCTCTCAACTAATATAAACTTTTAAAACAATGAGGAGTTCACACACTGATTAAGACTCACTGTAGAGATTGGTAGAATGCTTCTCACTTCCTGCTTTTAAAGATAATGAAAATTTGGCCAAATAAATAACAGCAAGTTTCTCTATAAAGATCCTTTTACCTAAAGCAAACCACCAAAGCCCAAACCTCTATTTAACATCTAGCTAAGATAATGTAGATGCATTGAATCCAGAGAGAGACAGGTCAGAGCCAGATCTGGTGTCCACATTTCCTAAAGACAAATCTGATCAGTCTGTGCTCCTGCACCTTACCATAGTTGCTGTTTACATTTTAGATTTAAGTTGAGAATGGAGTAGAAATTAAAGCAAGTGTTGTCCAGGTATTTGCCAGCAAAGCTCAAGAAAAAGAATAAGTTTAAGATGCCTAGGTGCTCTGGTTGGTACCTTGTCTTTTGACAAGTGCAGGAAATTACAGAGGCCATGCCAGCAGCTTGAACAGCTGTGCCAGAGAGGCTGCACCATTTAAGTAATTTCTTTGTCACCAGAAAGAGTCCAGCTTCTCAGCTGCATGTTTCTGGAGCATAATGAAGGTGATAAGGGTAGACTGTTCATTCGTCTGCTAGGTCTTTCAGTTGGGTAGCCCTGTAACAGAGCATTGCCATTGCCAGCAAATGGCCACAGGCGGCATACTGAGTTTGGACTGAGCTTTGTCGCAATTGCTATGTATGACTTTTTCTTGACCTGCCTACAGCATTCTTTCACTTGGCTTAACTACAACTTTTTTTTTTTTTTTTTTTTTTTTTAAATGAATCAGGTGTCTTTTGCTGATTTTTTTTTTTTTGCTTCTGTTTATATTGAACAATCAGAGCTTTATATAGATAGTAGTAACAAATTTTTATTCTTTGCAAATATCTCATTCTGCAACTAACATAACAATGTAATGTATAGAAAAGAGGCCTGGTATAACAGCAGAGGCCTTGACAAATAGAGGCAAGGTGAGGTGTAGGTGTACCTCTTGTACAGGTATGGGATGATGAGGAATGAGACACGTGCTTGGCACTGGAAACCCCACCGTTATAAACAACTCTGTGGTTAAGTAAGGAAACGCAGACCAGATCTGGACAAAACTGGGATCTCTCTTGTCAGATACCCCAGCCCACAAACGGAAACTGATCACTAGAAACTAATTACAATTCCCATGAGACATCACTAACTCAGGAGACAGATTAGGTTCAAACTAACCTGTATTCAATCTTCAGTCTAATCTGTATGTATTCAAGTGGAAACAAAATGTCTCAGCATCTCTAAATCAGTCTGCTTGTTCATCAGTTTCTACTCTAGAAAAAGGATTATTCTTATTTTTTTTCCCCAAAATGGTATGACTTTTTCCCCCCTTCAGAGGGCCTGAGGAAGAATGATTGATTAGTTGGAATCAGCTCTAGTAGCAAGTCTTGAAAGCCATAATGAGAACAACTATATCAAAATGCAGTGACTTTCATCAGCCTGCAAAGTGAGTTTGCTTGTTTGTTTTAAGGAGACTTTTCAACAATGACCAATATTTGAATGTAATATGGGAGATAGATAGATAGAAAATAGTTAAGGTGTTCTTGCTATTATATTAACTAGGATGAAGGACAGGGATGTATATCTTTTTCTCCCATTTTAAACCTAACCACCAACCTGAAGCGTTAAGCAAGGAATGTCCTAAGTTTCTGGTTCTCAAAACATTATTTTGAAGCTTTCTTATGGTAACTGCCCACCTTCATAGTGCACACTGTAGATCTCTCTGAAGCAATGCCCTTACCATGCTACTAAGTGATCCCACCTACACAAATTTGACCTCAAGTTCTACATGCACTGCCTCATCCTCTCAATCCTGTCTTACCAAGCACAACTTGCTTCATGCAGAATATGCAAAGCATGCTCAGAAATCCTATTTCATGCATGTCCTACACGTGTATTAAACAGGACCAAGGCTCACCATTAGTTCTTGCACTTCCTCTCCTTCCAATTACCTTGCAGTCTTTATCCTGCTTCTGGTTCATGAGAAGATGTGATTTCACCTAAACTACCCCCTACACAGCTCAAAGTCCACAGGCATACATATGCAGCCCAGAACAAGCCCATCCTCCTACAGCTGGGTGTCTTCACCTGTTATAAATTTTATAAAGGGACATTCTGTTCATGAACAATGTTAAGCACTGAGATAGATAGGAGGAAGGAAGTTGGAATGAATTTTCCGGCGGTTTTTTTGGTACAATGTAATGATATTGCTTGCATTACAGAGTTTTGGAAGTGTTCAGAAGACCAATTGCCAAGAAAACAGTGACTGAAGAAAAAAAAGGGGGGTTTGTAATTAACATTGTAAGATGCAAAACAATGCTTATCTATCCTTCTTGTATTGAAAGCACTATTCTTCATTTATTCATTTTAAAGCCTGGGTTATTCCCTCCCTCCCCTCAACCCCAAGAAAAAGTTACAGCTTTTATAGTTCAATGTTTTCTATAATTAAAAAATGACAACTAGAAGTATCTTCAGTGAAAATGTTTCCATTAATATTGCAGTGAAGCTTCACAGCAAGACATATGCTTAATAAGTACATGAAGAGGTCGTTAAAAATGCTTGCAGTGTAATGATTTGCTGATAACAGTAAAATGTGAACATTGTCTTGGAGTTCATTTTATGCATTTCTTGCAAGCTCTATATGGAACAGAGGGAGGACAACTTTCCCTTTTACATCAGCAATTAAGAAGTCAGCCCTTCCACTACATTGCACATAGGCAGTTGCCTTTCTATTTCCATTCCAGTTGGAATTAAACTGGTTAACAGCCCAAGATTTCCTGAGTTTAAGAGAGAGCTTCTTGTACATTAAGTTCTCAGAAACTGCAGAGATGTTCCATTTTTTTCTGCTTCTAAAGAACATGGCTACCTTTGGTGACAACTGACATGCAAATGTCAGTACACAAGAAAACATCACCAATCTGTATGTTGTACAATTCAGTCCAAGAAGTTTTTATAATATTAACATAGACTAAGCAGTTGCAAAATCAAGGAGAGGAAAGAGACTTGTTAGAAATTTGTAAACCCATCCTCCATCTGCAGTGAACTTAAAGAATTCAGCTAACAACAGCCCCTTTATTATCTGTGTGAAGCCTGCGTATTTCGTAGGATCTCAGGCAACTCTTTAAAAACTTTGAAAAGTCATAACCTATACAGCCAGACTAACTGAAATCATTATCAAGAGAATATTTCTGCCAATATTTATTTATGTCATATAATTTAAGGTCCATTTTTGTAAAAATTCCAGGTAATCTTAGCTAGTCTAGAACATTATCTGCTTTGAGAATAATGATCAGAGACTATTTGTTTTATTTAGATAAGAAGAAAAGTTTTGAAAGAAGCATTTGTGAAAACAGTGTCAAGAAAGGTTATAATTATGTATGCCCATAGTATTGCCAGAAATACATGAATGGATATAAAATGCAATCCTATGACACAAAGTTACATTGAATCTGGTTCACTCTTAGGAATCCTGTGCCTCTTTCAATTTAGTTAAATGGAATTAATCATACTATTATGAAAGCAGTTTACTTTGAAGTGGGATTATTTAAGTGTGGTGGGTCATCAGCACCTCTAAAATGCTTTATCAAGTCATTAAGAATACACAAGAGATTAGGCCCCATGGCACAACATTATAGGGTTTCTTATTTCTAATAACCGGAAAATAGGGATTTCCAATTTTGGTTGGAGACAGACAACACTAAATTTTATTGTTTTCAGAATGAAGTTGCCTGCAGAATGGGATCTCTATTTAGGAAAAAATAAAAAAAAACCCATAGAATGAGACAAGAATCAGAAAGTTTTCATCAATGTAGTCATAACTCTAAGACTGCTAACTCTGGCTGAGTGTATACTCTGCCCCATTATCCAGATCATTCACAAAGACATTGAGCACAACTAGACCTAGTATTTACCCCTTGGGATACACTGTTAGTTACTGTCCTCCAACTTCTCCTCCCTTTGGTATGGTTGCTATCCGGAAAGTTACCTGGGGTAAAACAGACTTCTCTGACTAGAGCTTATTATCCCTTACTATGCCAATTGTCCAGATTCCACCTATACCCAATCTTATTTGTTTCAAAGTTGTAAAATATGTATGGATTTCTTTAAAAGTTCACCAGATTTTAAACCAAAACAAAATACCCACACACATGCAACATCTCACAACCTCCCTCCCCCAACACCTTCTTATTAACTTTAATGAACTTTGGTAAGATCCCATCTTTCTATGTTTAAAGCAGTTGGGTTTGTTTTGTTTTGTTTGTTTGTTTGTTTGTTTGTTTGTTTTCAGCTAAGAAACAACTGTACTGTCCTTTCTTGTAAGAATTAATTTCCTCCCCTTCCTTATTTAGCTGCCTAGCGTCATCCAGTCCTCAGAGAAGTTATCCTTTCCCATCCAATTTCCTCTTAAGCAACTTTTGCTTGTTGTTGGGAATGAATCTGAGAAAAGAAGCAGCGGCTATCTCATCAGATGCTCTCTACCACCTCCCAACACTCCAACAGTCTGTAAGACCTTGAGAGAAAAAAACCCAAAACAACAGGGTCTCCCGCCAAAATTTAAGCCTTCTGACAAAGCAAAGCTAACACATCAGCTGGCCTGTCACCTAACAAGTATCTCATCAATTGTTAAAAGCATATACTCTAAGAACACTTATAAATGTACTAGCAGTACTGATTCTAAATCTGCTGTTACGTATCTGGAGCTCTCCTGAAGAATTAAGTTTGTAAGAAGGTGTCTGGCCCCAACCCCTACTGTGCCGGCCAGATGGACCTTTTTAGTCACATTTCTTTTAACACAAAAACCCCTTTGGTGACACCAGTCAGCAAGAGTCATGCACCTGGATATCGTATTACAAGCAGAATGTGCATTTCAGAGCACTATAAACTTTTCTTTTTACTGTGATCACTATTAAGTAACAGGATCAGCAGACATCATGCAAACACTGGCTGAAGCATTTGTACAGTCATGAATGAAATACTACTCAAAGTGAGGCAAAAAACTGTAACTATCAATATATATCTCACTGAGAATCATCACGCTATTTTCCTAAATTTTACACAAAGATCAGATGTGCAATACATGGGTGTGTCCTATTAAAACTGCTTATATTAAACATTTTATTAGAAAAGACTCATGTTTTCCTGATTCATAGCCTTGGGAGGGTGGCTGGGGGGAAATTCATTGAATAAGGGAGGCAGAAGAACATATTTTCAATAGAAGAGAAAACAGCAGCATTGTCCTCAAAAGGTATGATGTTAGTAGATCCTGTATTTTCTTACTTAACTGTGGAGAAGTCACCTCAGCTGCCCTTAAGATTCAAATCTCTTATCCCCAGTTCCCACACAGCCCTCACAACAACATCTTAGCACCCCAGACGGACTTGCTCATTTTGTGTAATGCATTTATTCCCTTTACAACATATCTCACACCAAGATTATCATCATCATCATCTTTAAATAAAGACAGGAAACAGAAGCACAAGAGTGCTGAGAACCAGAGCAACAGAAGGACTTACGTGTCACTAGGTTGGCATTATGCTATATTTTCCAGGAATTTTTTTTTTTTTCTACTTATTTGTGCAAAACTGTTGCTATGGTTAAACATTTATCATATCTGGCATATCTGCCTCTTCAGGTAATGTATTCTTAAATTGTACACACTGAAGTGATTCCAGTACTCCAGTAATATGTTGCATAAAGGAACAAGCACTTTTAGACATGCTTAAAATCTATTTTGGAACTTAGGAAGCAACCCTCCAATCTCTGTGGCCAACCAGATAAGTTTTATGAAGTTGAATTTTGCACTCTGCTTATATTTATGTATGATAATGTTGTAGTATGGACAAAAAAAAAAAAGTAAAGCTAGGATGGTGGTAGAAGCCACCCTCTCTCCACCCCATCCCCCACCTCCCCCTCCCAGCATAAGCAAACCCATCAAAGAGTCTTACTGGTTCCTAAAAGAATGGAACTTTGAGCACTAGGTAGAGATTTAAAGAATAATAAAGAGCATACATCCAACATGCATGAACATTGGCAGGAACTAGCACAAAAGGTGCAACTCCAGTTGTAGCCCTCTAGTTATGGTAACAGAGAAAGCTCTCACAGCTCAGGACACAAAAAACAGATCAACACTAATACTTAAATCATAGATTAAGTCATAGATAACATTAACAACTGCCAGCTCCTTGCCCACCCTTAGCCCCCCAAAAGGTCTTCAGTTTTCAACTTACCTCTCACAGCATTTTGCTACTGCAGACTCAGCAAACATAAGTAATTTTGAAATTTAAAGTGTTTTCCCACACCTTCCAAATCACCTCTCCTCAAAGCACTGATTGATACCACAGAACTGTCTCAGTGTGAATTCTGCTGCAGCAGCGTAGATGATTACATGTTCATTCCACTTGGCTTTTGGGCTAAACCAAGTAGGCCTAAAGCTGCCTAAGTATGTAAGTCCCTTCCAAAAAGTAGTTTTTATTGCTGATTTACCACCTGAGCAATATTTTTAACACACAGGCAAAAAAAGAGCAAGTATTGACAAGGATTCACACATGAGCTCTTTAGGAAAGGCTATTCCAAACAAAGAAAAAGTAAGAGTAAAAAAGAAGCTTCACTATAATGTGGCAATGGGCATGCATGTGAGGTAGAATGCGAACAGCACTGCAGGTAAATTACGAACTTAAACACTTGGTATTCAAGTTGACCGTATGTATTCTAGGAGATAGACATTGCTTTGCACTGTCTCAGTGTAAAACCCTCCTAAAACCAAACATATGATGAAAAGAGAAGTATGTGTCAACCCCACCCAATAATACTAACAAAAGCCATAACCATTAGTAGAAACAAAGCTGGAAATACTGCAAAGTCTTGCAAACAGTGAAACACCATTAGCTCCTGCCTTTTGTCATAATGTGACCAAATCTAGCATAGTATCAATATAGTAAGCACAGAATCACTGGAGAAAGATTTCAGTGCAAAACATAGTGATTTATCCGTGAAGGTAACCAACCACATGAGGATTCTTTTGCTGTTAAAACAAAAAAAAAAAATAAAACCTTCAACATGGATAGCAGATGAAAGATAGAACTTGTGCTCTTAAGTTCTACTTTGATTTGGGAGAAACATTGAAAGATTAGTCTTAACTACACTAAGAATACAGTAGCACTTCAACAACCAAAGATTTTCAAGTCAGTAAAGGACAGCTAGAGAAACTTTAGGAGAGACTGTCTTTTCATAACAGTTTTTACAGTGCAGTCAAAAAGTGCCAGTCACAAGGCTCCATCTGTGTTTGCTGCTTATTTGAAAAATAGGCTTAGAGGCTGCAGATGACAACAGATATTCAATATGAATGAGACAGGACTTTTGGATACATGTACCATGAAGAACCTTTGTCACTGAGAAATTTAGATTTCAGACTAAAGTCTTTGTGGCCTTGAATGTTATGTGGCAGTGCTACTGGTAACTTTGAGTATAGTCCTGTATTAGTTTACCATTTATAAAATTGAAGGGTGGGTAAAGGCTTAAGCTTACACACTTGTCTGTTGACTAGAAATTTAACAAAAAAGACTGGCTTAATTTCCAATTTCAAAAGACTGCTTAATGGATTGCTTTAGCTACAATACTAGGCAGCATTGCTATGTGAATAGCCTTGCTGATTCTAGTTAATGCTCCAAGGCCTCTATCTCATCTTTGTGATTTGCATCCAAACATTCTACTTGTGTTTTTGCCAAGCATTACCTCACTTCTGCAACTGCTAGACCAAGGAGTAATTGCTAATTTTAGGATTATTTATTTACAACAAATATTGATGTGTTTACTTAAAGTGACTGACAAATCACACAAATCATCAGTGCATGAGTTTTTGCAAGAGCTTCAACATGTAACGTGACCTTGAATACATTCTTGCAGTGTGGGACTTGAGAACTAATAATACAACAAAATGGTATTTGGAAGGAATGAAACCACAGCTTTTAAAGCTTTGAAAACCAAGGCTCAAGTAGTAGTTCTTGGAAAAACTGTTGTGTTTGATGAATTAGACACAGATACTCTGGAACTTGGATTCACCTAGCATTAAAGGAAGATGAAGGAAACCAACTTGCTGAAGAACAGCAAAGAGAAAATGAGCTTGCAGGAAATAAGAATGTGTTATAAGAATGTGTAACAAGAATGGCTGAAAATTCTTCTTACTAAAGAGGGTAGATCAGTTTGTAATGGAAATCTATTACAACATGAACTGCAATCAGCCACTCACTGCTTAACTACATGAACTGTCCAAGTCAGTTCTGAAGTTCAGCTTGCACACAGGGCAGAAAGAAGAAATGGTGGGAGTTCAGTTGAAGCAAAAACTTTTAAATATAAATGAGCCATAATAAAATAGGTAAGTTGTCATTCTTATGATTCCTTTAATTCACATGTAAACTGAAGGCATTAACATGTGACACACCTTGGAGCAAGATAGCATGTTTTAATTATCAAATGTGATTTCACTGGGTGTCATAATAGATACAGATTTTTCTGTGCAGTTTCAGATATAGATATGTGACCATATGCTAGAAAATGGGAAATCTGATTGCTTTGCACACATGCTGCAGGGTGAATTACTGGTGGTTTGTTCCAGTTCCCCTTGTCCACTAGGAGGGTGGGCTGTGGGATATCTTTATTTTTAGATCTTCACATTCTGGAACACATGTGTCTTTTTCTTAAGAAAACATACTGCATTCAGTCTAAAAGTCAATGAATGTAAACATTTCAGAACACTGAGGCTTGATTTTAAATATTTTGGGTCTCATTAATTTTTAATTAGTAATAATTACTACTATTGTAAAATGTCAGCCAGCATTAGTGTTATTATAGTGGGAAAAAATTCATTGCCCAAGTGTCAAAGAAAGCCAATAGCATCCTGGCTTGTATCAGGAATAGTGTGGCAGGCAGGACTAGGGAAGTGATCATGCCCCGGTACTTAGCAGTGGTGAGGCTGCACCTCAAATTCTGTGTTCAGTTTTGGGCCCCTCACTACAAGAAAGAAATTGTGGTGCTGGGGCATGTCCAAATGTCGTGGTTTAACCCGGCTGGCGACTAAGCACCACGCAGCCGCTCGCTCACTCCCCCCCCTCCCCTCAGTGGGATGGGGGAGAGAATCGGGAAGGAATAAAAGGTTAGAGCCGAGGGCTGAGATAAAGACAGTTTAATAAGAGAGAATAATAATAATAGTAATAATGAGAATGGTAACAAAATATACAGAATATACAAAATGAATGATGCACAATGCAATTGCTCACCACCCGCTGACCGATGCCCAGCCCGTCCCCAGCAGCGATCGCTCCCCCCGAGCCGCAATCACACAGCCCGAGCTGCGACCACTCTGCCCGCGACCGACCGACCGACCCCACTAAGGCCCCCCGAGCATGACGTTCTATGGTATGGAATAGCTCTTTGGTCAGTTTGGGTTAGCTGTGCTAGCTGTGCTGTACTCCCAGCTTGTTATGCACCTGGCCGAGCAGGAGAAGCTCAAAAAGTCCTTGAGCAGTCTGAGCACTACTTGGCAACAACTGAAAACATCAGTGTGTTATCAACATTCTTCTAGTACTAAATCCAAAGCACAGCACTATGCTAGCTTCTGTGAAGAAAATTAACTCTATCCCAGCTGAAACCAGGACACCAAAGAAGAGCAACAAAGCTGGTGAGGTGTCTGCAGCACAAATCTTACCAGGAGCAGCTGAGGGAACTGGGGTTTTTTAATGTGGAAAAAAGGAGGCTGAGGGGAGACCTTATCACCCTCTACACCTACCTGAAAGGAGGGTGTAGCCAGGTGGGGGCTGGTCTCTTCCCCCAAGTAGCAAGTGATAGGACAAGAAGAAATGGTCTCAAGTTGTGCTTGGGGAGGTTTAGAGTAGATATTAGAAAAAATTTCTTCACTGAAATAGTTATCAAGCACTGGAACAAGCTGCCCAGGGAAATGGGTGAGTCCTTGTCGCTGGAGGTATTTAAAAGATGGGTAGATGTGGTGCTTAGCTATCTGGTTTTGTGGTGGACTTGGAAGCGTTAGGTTAATGGTTGAGCCTAATCTTAAGGGTCTTTTCCAACTTAAATTATTGTATGATTCTATGATTTTTCTGTTGTAATTTTGGAAGATCTGTTAATAGCATCTATTAACACTGAAAGAGTCACAGTCCCTAGGAGCATTTCAGAAGTAAAAAAAACAAAGCTAAGAATATAAAAATATTACGATCTATGTTTCTGATAATAGGAAGTTCATATAGAAGTCAAGTCACAATATCAACTGATGGGTTGCCTGAGAAAACTGTAGAAGACAGTATGATGAAACAAGAGGCACCAAGTTAACTTAGTATATGCATTAAATACAGTTATAAATGATGTTGGACTTAAGAAATGACAGGCATGAGATGAACAGCTAGTTCATTATCTAGGCCAATGAACTGGTTTACAGTAGTATAACCAACTTAATTTCCAGTATGTGCTAAATAATACTAATACTAAATATTGAACTAGCTGTTCTTATCATCCCTGTGTTTTCCTAAGTACAACTTCCAAATCCAATTACTCCAACTACTTAAACTACCTTGTATCCCATTTATTATTTCAAAGATTCCTACAGGATTGTGATGTCAGCTCTTGCTCCTCAGTGTCACCATCCAAACACTATAATAATCCTTTCAAAGTATTTGAGTTCTCAGACTAGTACCAGGAAAAAATTTGAGGGTCTTTCCAGCTTTGTTTTAAAATACCAATTGCAGGAGCTGAGCTTGCCATCTGGTGCAGAGGATTTCTCCATGCTATTTGGCTCATAACACCACCAGTCAGTACTGCTGAACAAAGAGGAGAAATGCAAGTGTATCACTGAGGCAATATTCATTCCTCATTAGGTAACTTCATAGAATCATAGAATCATCTAGGTTGGAAAAGACCTTTAAGATCATCAAGTCCAACCATCAACCTAGCATTGCCATCCCACCACTAAACCATGTCCCTGGGTACCTCATCTACCCTTCTTTTAAATACCTCCAGGGATGAGGACTCAACCACCTCCCTGGGCAGCCCATTCCAGAGCCTGACAACCTTTTCTGTGAAGAAATTTTTCCTAATGTCTAAACTTCCACAGATGGTAAAGCAGAACACCAGCTTTCCTGTCCCACTCATCTCCCATTACATGCTATTTATGTCTTCCCAGTAATCCTTGTAATCATCTCTATTACTCAGCATGGTCTTTTACTATCATGCCCTTAACTATGGTTAATGATACTTCCATATGTGTCATGGTTTAACCCCAGCCAGCAACTAAGCAGCACACAGCCACTTGCTACTCCCCCCTGGTGGGATGGGGGACAAAATCAGAATGGTAGAAGTAATAAAATTCATGGGTTGAGATAAAGACATTTTAATAAGTAAATCAAAAGCTTCATGCAGAGGCAAAGTAAAACAAAGAATTCATTCCCCCCTTCCCATGGGCAGGCAGGTGTTCAGCTGTCTCCAGGAAAGCAGGGCCTCATCACGTGTAACAGTTACTTGGGAAGACAAATGCCATCACTCAATGTCCCCTGCTTCTTTCTTCCCACAGCTTATATACTGAGCATGATGTCATATGGTATGGAATAGCCCTTGGGCTCTTGGGCCAGTTGGGGTCAACTGTCCTGGCTGTGCTCCCTTCCAGCTTCTTGTGCATCTGGCAGAACAGGGGAAGCTGAAAAGTCCTTGACTGGTCAAAGCACTGCTCAGCAACAACTAAACCATCAGTGTGTTATCAACATTCTTCTCGCGCTAAATCCAAACCACAGCACTATGCCAGCTACTAGGAAGAAAATTAACTCTGTCCATCCGAAACAAGGACAGTATGCTTTCAAAAGACAGGATTACTTGGAAATCTGTAAATTGTATATTTTGTGTTTTTCAGTCTTAGAAGAAAGAAGCTTGAATGCTCATGCCTATGTTCATGCCTAGCCCTAGGGAAGAAATAAGAGTTGGCTCTACAATAAGACATTTCTTTCAGAAATGTAAATTAACAGACTCCCAAAAGCTTTAAGTAGCCAAGCATGATAAAGTTATGAAGGAACAATTCTCCAGCACCAGTGTTGCCCAAAAGCTAGTAGTTCTTTCCACCTGCTTTCCCTTCCACTATGCCTATCAGATCATTTTAATTCTAGAAACATTTCTCTTTCAGCTCAGAAAGACGTTTAAGCAAGTGCTAAAGCCCCCCTCTGAAAGCTCTGCTTAGTTCTTCACAAGCCACTGACAGTAATTTACAAGCTGAAGGCCTTTGTTGACTTAAGATCAACAAATAAGACTGGAAGACTATCAAAAAAAAAGATCACATAAGAGGAAGCTTTCTATAACAACAGGGAAGGTAGCATCCAACTGTCCACCTCTAAAGCCTTGTATATCTTGGAAGAAAATAATGCATCCAGAAAATGCATTTTACTCTACTTCTGCTTGTAGAACCTGCAAACTTTCAGTTACACCTCCCACAAGGAAAAGGTTGTACAGGACCTTGTAAGACTCTATCTTATTTTTATTGTGATAAACTATCGTCAGCTTATAAATAAAAATCTCACTCTACCTGTGATCTGATCTATCATAGTAAAAATCAGAGATCTACTGGAAACTCAAGGTTTAGACTCTAAGTGACACTTCCAATTTCTCTACGAAGTAAAAATCTCAAGAGGATTTACACAGCTCCCTCTCACTCCAGTAAATAAAATATCATAGAGCATAGACAGCTTTTCATTATGTCAGATAATGAATGGCAATAGTCCAGACAGAGCAAGAACAGGTAATACAAAGCATGTATAAAATAGATAAAATATTAGGGCTAGTAAAGTTTGTCAGGATGGCTCTGAAGAAGAATAACAGCTATGTTTAGGAGAATAGACAATAACTTTTCTTATTATTGCACTAGTAGAACAAATAATGAATCCAGCTCAATTCTGAAAGGGCTCCTTCAGGCTGTGCTTGGACCATGAAAGAGCAATCAGCACTTTGAGATGGCCATGCCTCAGACTTTTTCCCTGGAGCAAGTTCCCTGAAGAATAAAATGTCCTTAAACTTAAAACAACAAAACTCTACATGTTTTATTAGAGTAGAAGGAATACTTAGCCTTTTATGCAGACACTCAGACCAATGATAACATACTAAAGTTTTAGTTATTATCAAGAGCAGCCCTGCTGAGAGGGACTTGGGGGTGCTGGTGGATGAAAAGCTGGACATGAGCTGGCAATGTGCGCTGGCAGCCCAGAAGGCCAACCATACTCTGGGCTGCATCAGGAGGAGCGTGGCCAGCAGGTCGAGGGAGGTGATTCTGCCCCTCTACTCAGCTCTGGTGAGACCTCACCTGGAGTACTGCGTCCAGCTCTGGAGCCCTCAGCACAAGAAAAACATGGAACTGTTGGAGCGGGCCCAGAGGAGGGCTACAAAAATGATCCGAGGGCTGGAGCACCTCTCCTATGAGGACAGGCTGAGAGAGTTGGGTTTGTTCAGCCTGGAGAAAAGAAGGCTGCGGGGAGACCTGATTGCGGCCTGTCAATACCTAAAGGGGGCCTATAGGAAAGATGGGGACAATCTTTTCAGTCCTGCCAGCTGTGACAGGACAAGGTGTAATGGCTTTAAACTAAAATAGGGTAGGTTTAGACTGGATATAAGGAAGAAATTCTTTACAATGAGGGTGGTAAAACACTGGAACAGGTTTCCCAGAGAGGTAGTGGAGGCCCCATCCCTGGAAACATTCAAGGCCAGGTTGGATGAGGCTCTGAGCAACCTGATCTAGTTAGTGGTGTCCCTGCTCCCTGCAGGGGGGTTGGACTAGATGACCTCTAGGGGTCCCTTCCAACCCAAAACATTCTATGATTCTATGATTTTATTGATGAATAGTGCATACACAGTGTTAAGGCCTTTCCTATTTCTCACTCTGGCCTGCCAGTGAGTAGGCTGGGAATGCACAAGAAGTTGAGAGGGGACACAAACAAAATTGTGTTTGCCTTTAACAGAACATGAAGTTTAAGCCCAAAAGATTTATTTTAAGAGAGTCTGATGCTATTATAAATTGTGTAGGGAGAAAGAAAACAAATCAAGTGGGATAATTATTCTCAGGAATATTTAAACATTATTTAGAGCTCCTCCAGGCAATTCAGCCATGCATTGTGCTATGGTTATAGGGGTACAGAAAAAAAACCTGCCCAAAAGTTATGTGGAGAGAAATTAGTCTGTAGTGCCCTACTCTAGGGAAACACTGCAACACATAGGTGCTGCTACCAGAGATGGGTGATCCTGGAGAAGGGATTCATACAGCTAGTCAGATGAGTTTCTAATGGCTGAGGTTAATGTAATCACGTTGTCTGTCTTGCAGTTCAGCTGTCTGTGACCCAAGTCCTAACTTTAGTATGCCACAACAGCTTAACCATAGCTAAGGCTTCTGAGGCAACTGTTCTGTGATTAGAGAAATTGTGAGAAAGTGTATTTTAGTAGAACCATGCAATATATGGTAGACAGAAGTAAGACTGTTGAGTAAGGAATAGGTGTCAACACAAAGATTCAAGAGAAAAAAAACACAATCCAAAAAACATACGGAATGGTACAAAATGCTACAGGAAAAAACAGTAGAATAAGAAAATTCCAAGACTCTGGAGCCCCATTTCAGGGAGCAGTAGAAGAGACCTTTTCCTATCAGATTAACTACTGCCTGCTAGCAAAGACATTGGATGTCTTATGGTGATAAGTATGTTAGTGCTTAGCCTAGAGGCTTGTTAATGCTAGCTATCATTTGCGTGTGATACACAATAAATGACAGCTTTATCTTTAAAGTTTAATATGGCAATCTTCAGAGTCTTTCAGTGCATGGCAAAAAGGGCCCCCAAAAAAGTGACCCTGAGATAGACAGATGGTTATGCCAGTTGCTAAGCCTGATGTCCCAGCTGAGTACTGAGAATAAATTTAAGTTGCAGTGGTGTTCTTAGACACAAGTGTCAGCATAAATAAAATTTAGTGACCTTGGGAGTAAAATCTCTCCTGAGGTAATTTTGGACTCATTAGCAAAACACGTGTGCAGTGGGGAAATGCTTTGAATTGTCTATGACAGGGAGGGAAAACTGACCCTCAGAGTTCTTACAGTCTGTTTAGGCAAGTCAGTCAAAGCTTTTAAGGTTAGCATAGAGTGTATTACAATACAAAGATGCATGTAGCTCATTTACAAGTTACACACAGTATAAAAGCCATACATGATTTCAGAAACTATCTATGCAAACAGTGATGATAAGATAAAATACCTACCTGAGTGGACATGCTGGTATTTAGTGTGGCAGTGCATTACTCTGTTACTGTATTTGAACACTCGCTATACCTACTGTTCAGAATTCAGGCATCAGCAAAACTGTTAATAATCTCCAGTATCTGTGGGGAAATAAATGCACAGTCCTACGAAAATTTACTGAAAATTGGTCTGAAGCAACTAAAAGGTTAGTTGTTATAGGCAAGAAAATGGACTCAGCATGAGAATCCATGGAACCATGCAGCAGAGAAAGAGTAAGTTACATAAACATGATGTCAGGTTAGAAAAGACAAATAATGAGTGTTGTAAATAGGCTGCCCTTAAGCAAAATAATGGGCTGTACTGTTAAACTGTCATAACCTAAGGGCCACACCTAATTTTCATGTGCATTGAAATTTGTCACAGGAAGGTAAGCTTTAATTGCTGCAAAGTTGCCCCAGGCTTGATTACAACTTTTATTTTAAAAGGGGGGAGGAGGAAGAATGTCACAATGTATCTTTATTATATTCAAGCAACTTCTGCCAGAAGACCTCACTAGTATTACAAAATGGAATATATATTATTTAAACACTTATGTGTAGTAAACATCACATAATGCATCTGTTGATAATCTGGTTTGGACTCAAGAAGTTGAGGAGATATTGTTTTGGTGTTTAATGAAATCCATTATATATATCTATATATTCTTTTCTATATAATTAACAAGGCATGAAACACTTGGTATGTGCTCATACGTCTTTTGATAATAGTAAGCCACTTTTAGGACTCATTTCTGTGTTACCTGTGTTGAACCACAGCCAGTGACCATCTATTTGGCTTGCCATTTCAGTCATTGGGAAAGAGAATTGGAACAGACGAAAAGAAGCAGCAACTAAAAGTGATTGACTGTGTGAAGGATCACAAAGGAAATGTGTAATCCTCTAATGTTAGCCTGTAGAAAAGGTGTTCCAGTCCTGGACCTGTAGGGCTTCTTATACCACTTAATAATGCCTTACAGACAGCAATATCCAAAGAGAGCCATTAAGGTCAGTATAGGCTTGTCAGTCCCCTGATTGTCAGTTGTCATTGTCAACACAGCCTCCCATTCCTGTTCTCCCAGTGTGGAGGAAAAGAAGTTGGACATGACTGAAATCCTTTGTTGCTGTGAAACAGCAACTCTGTGAAAAGACATTCTATTAATTAATGCTCAGTTCAAATAACTTTTGAGAGTAAATATTGGCATTACATACGTGAATTTTGAACATTACTTCGGGACTGATGAGAGGGTAACTCTATGTGCAGCAGGGAAGTTCAAATGACAGACTTTGAAGTAACTATTTTTTAATCTTACTGTTAAAATAGTGCTTTCTAGTTAGAAAATATAAAGCCCAGTTCCATATAGTAGAAAATTATTAATAAATCCTTCTGAAACAATACAGAAATTCATTCATCCAAGTGGCTTTTTATGATGCTGTTAATAGCTGCATTACAAATCGGTGGTGTTTCTTGCACTACAGACACACATTTATGCTATACTATTAAAATAGGTACTATTTTCAAGAAAATATGAGAAAGAATTGCAGGGTTCTAATAACTCTAAAGTCATGATAACTGAAAGCAGAGAGGAAAAAGACAAAGGCACAAAGTAACATATTCTACAAGGTAGGGAAATTGCATCTGAAAACTTAAAAGAATTACACTCTTTGCTGCATAGAACACAAAGCTTTTCAAAGAAAAAATGTTTTTGCAAGACACTAAGAATAGTGAAAAATTCTTTGCTTCTGAGTCATGAGACTCCAGTAATCATTTTCAAGAGAAAAATGGCACAAAAGAAACAGAAGAGAGGAGTAATGGGTTACCACCCAAAGCAAAGTATTATACACATTAGACCTGTAAATGTCACTCATTTTCAGACTGTTAGTATATAAGTTAATTACAAAATAAGTTTATGTCTAGTATTCTAAGCTTGAACAAAATTCCTTCCTTTGCTAACAAAGTATGTGAAATAAAATACAGCATGAAGAAGTTCTAAGATACCCAGCTACAAAAGCTAACAAGAGCTATCTGCCCTGAACAAGGGCCGCACTCTATGAAGACAGTTTTGCTTCTTAGAAAAGACAAGGACACTGAAAATTGTGGTTTCCTTTTCTTTCTTTCATTCTTGCTTGCTTCTCTTTCATGCCATAAGAGCTGTAATTCTTTTCAGCATGATACTTTTTCTTATTGGAGAAAGCAGAAAGCACTTTAAAAAGAACGCTTTTTTTTTCCCTCCAAGTAACACCAAAACATAAAATAACACTGGTGTAAACTTGACCTAGTTAAAGTCCATAGAAAAATCCCTACTGACTTCAAGGAAACCAGCAGTGGATCTGTGTTTCTGTAAGGCCATGCTATCTGCCACGCAAAGGTTTATAAAATGCCATAGATAAATGATTGGTTCAAACTTCCTGGTGTGTGCCAGACCCATCCACCTGTGTTCTGCCAGCTCTGCTTTGAAAAAGGCACCAGACCTTCACTTAGTCTCTTCTAAAATAGCATTGAGAAGAGCTCCCTTACACTCACGTAACTCTAGCAGCTCTCTAACATGCATCTCTGTTCTACCTTCAGGTGGATATATGGGGTTGAGCTTTCCTCCTTTACAAGACTAAGCAGGGTTAAACCACAACTGAGTCATTAGTGAACAAAGAACACATTACAGCAATCATCTCGGGCAGTAAATCTCTTTGCAAATTGTGCACAAAGATGCTTATTAAACACAGAGCAGCCATATTTCAGCTGAAGAACTGCCACGGAGAATATCATACAAGGAATGAACTTGATCTAAAGTCCTTGGAAAGATCATTTCAGACACCCACTTCTGCAAAGAGAAATGGCATAGATACAGTGGTGAGGAAGAAAGAGAGCAGTAGTTTAGACCTCTCCATATAAACAAAACTCACTGATTATGTACAGGAGATTTCTGCCTGCTTTAAAATTTAAATTAATCACATGATTCAGCCCTTTCTTCTCAGATGGGCACTTCGTTGCCTTAAAAAATATTCCATAACTAAGATGATTAGAAATAGAAAAGCTTTTTTCGTCACCCCATCTCACTGAAATCTGTTTTTTGTTGAAGCAGAGAGAATAATATGGCCTTCTCTCTAATCTCTACAGCAGAATTGGAAGCTTTGTTTGGAACCAAGATCTGAAAAACCTGTGAATTTCTCAGAAAAATATGTATCTTCTGATAAAAGGTGAAAGAGGTGGACAGGGAAAAAAGACATTAATAGCGGAGTGGCAGTTGAGGGAAGATACTTATTTAAATGAGCAATCTACCTTGAAGCTAAAATCTATCTATGCTACATAAAAGTAGAAAGGCCACCCAGATTGAGTTTCTGAGAAAATTTCCCTGCCTCCAGATTTTTTCTGATTTTTTTTTTTTTCCAGGGAAGGAAGGGCGGGTGCAGGAAGGGTAGTGTGGGAAGAGAAATAAAGAGGTAAAATAGTGCTGTTTTAAAACCCCATCACAACTCTGAAACCAATGTAATAAACCACCCCAGAACACCAACTAGACAAGGAACCGTAGCTGGATGGATTTCATGGAAAGGCCACTAGAGGCAGGGAGCCTCTAGGAAGTAATTTCTATTTTTATAGTTTGAATAAATTTCTAGTGTGGAAATGGAAAGTGATAATGGCAGACTTTTCAGAAATCTTGGGAAAATATCAAAATGTTGAAGGCATGACATCAAGAGAATGGTGAAAAGGCCAAACAATGAACCTTTTCCTTGCCACCCCCTTTACCTACCAAAACAAATGAACAACAAAAGTCCCCCAAAGATCTCACTCTACTCTTCCTTTGAGATTTTAAAAACTACAATTAGATGTCCTATACTCCCTTCTTTCAACAATTTTTCAGGTACTTTTGCAGTCTCTTGTCTCTAATGCAAAGAAATCTGATGATCCCATTTTCCGTAATTTGCTCCCAGATTTCTATTACCTGTATCTTCTGTTGTCAGCATCACATATAGTTTGCAAGCTCCCTTGTTTGCTGATGTCCAAACTCTTGACTTGCAGTTATTCATATTTTTGTTTCTCAAAAATACCTGAGGACATACATTGGACTGGATAAACCTAAGTCTGCTATCAAGTGGGTATATTTTATTTAATTTATGGCCAAGCTGCATAGAGTCATTACTGGAACAACAAAGTCTGCTGCTTCATTTTAGTATTTTTAATGCAGCCAGTCATCAAGGTAGCTGAACATCCAAACACATTGATACTTTTAAACGTTTATCTAAAATGAAGTAAATTCATATAGGTTTTTTACTTCTCTGTTAACAATGAAAAAACTTCAAAGCAAAGTAAAATAAGTCAAAAAAGGCTCAAACTGAAGAAAATACTGTATTTTGAGAAGAAAGCCTTTCCTCTGTTGACTGAATGCATATGTCTTAAGTACAGCTGTAGCTAGCTCAGAAATGCATTTTCAAGTGTACAGTACATGGTATGTAGGGCTGATGATAGACAGATTAGCGTACTGTCCTAGGAAGATTGAAGATGAGAGATTCGCTTTCACAGAAGTGCCAGGAGAAGGATTAACATACAGTAGGGAACTAATGTCTCCTGATGAACATAAAAGCTTCAACAGAAATGACTTAAACCTTGAGCTGTGTGACTCATTGAAATCTCAGTTTTCTATCAATTCTAACAGGAAAAAAAAGGAAGTAACTGAAAATGTCTTTGTTTTTAATTTTCATATTGAGAAAATAAATAGAATTTTTTAGTGAAAGAAAAAATTTTTTATTTAACTTCAACTTTTTCTCTTTAAATTTGGCTTGATTTTTCTTGAAAAAAATGAAAGATATCAGAAAAAATGGGAATAAGAAAAAGTCATTTAAACAAATTTTTTAGTTTTTTCAATCTGGAGGTAAAAAGGATGAAGGGCACAAAATCTGTTGAAAGTTAAATTGCAAAATACTTCTCTGATACTCAACAGTTTTTTGTTATGGTTTGGGATTTTATGGCAAACTAAACTGAACCTTAGAAATTCATTCAGATGTACCCAGAATTCTCAGTAGACAGAGAAAATACTCTGCAAAGCAAATTCTGTGGTAGTTCTTTTATCAAAAATCCACTGTGGTCAATATCAATAGAAGGCTACCTGTGAGTTTGAGAGAGCTGTGGCTTGCAATCCTGATAGCAGCTCTATAGGAAACTATACTAAGAGACTACCTGAACTCATACCTACCAGATGTGCCAAAAGGTATGATGGGGGATGGAGATGGGGGGATATTGTCTTGGAAATTCAGATAGTGGAAGGCAATATGCTGTGGAGTCAGTCACTGCCAGGTGAGAATCTACTATTAGAAAGGGAAAGGTATACGGCACAATTGAGTGACTTAAAAATGCACTTAGAAGAGTGTGAAACAGAGCATTTAACAGATTTATATAAACATGTGGGCCATGGTCCCCAGTCCTGAGAGCAGGTCCTTTTAATATAATTCAATTCAATTAAATATATGTGTATAAACACACAGAAGTGATCTCATATTGTTTAACCAGGACAGATGTTCTGTCTTGCATTCCATTAAACATGTATATGACAGAAGATTAAGTTGGTTCAATTAAGGTCATTTTGAACCACGCAATGGAAAACTAACCCATGGAACAAAAGAATATTTTGATTGGATCTTCTTGCTAATCCAGTTCACTCAATAGGTTCATACACCTCAGATTATCTGCCAACTTTGGGGTAGGAATGTGCATATGGAGCAAGGACTGAAATCTCTCTTTCATTGAAAGTTCATGGCTAAATCAGATTCAAAATGTGGGCAATCAACACTTTCTTGTAATCTTTCAAAGGTTAAATTTAGAAAGTTTATTCTGAAGTAAAAAAGTACAAGAGTTTGGATTTTTACTTTCTAGGGGCACGCAACATGGCTGCAACGTGTCTAGAGGACACTTACCTTATCTTAAGCAGATGTAATGCTAGAGCAGCAGCTGCTGTCTAAGCGTTCCCCTGATACTAGGGAAAGAAGCTCAGCCTTTTGTGAAATTTGCTACTACATTTACTCAATCTTGTTATGTCCAGAGTCTCTCGCAGAACTGTGTCTACTTTCTCCAAAGCTAGACTGATTTTAACTGAGTTTCTCTCCCCTCAACTGATTCTTTTGATCGTTTGAATGACTAAAGAAAAGTCTAGGCAAAAATGTTAAGAGAAATACCTCCGTGACTAAGCAGCTGTCAGCTATCTGTGCTTAGCACATGATAGGGGGACATGCGAATCTGTATCTCAACAAGCAGCAAGTATTTCTTACTAGGATATCAAGAAAGTGTACAGAGTTCTGCAGCTTCTTTGATTGTATTATAGCACATACCTGTCCATTCTAGTAGCACATAGTCCTGAAATGAAAAAACTCCAAAAGAAATATTCAAGGCTGAACAATTTTTCTGCAAATTATGCTGGAAGAGTGTAACCATGTTTTCTTTATTGAGAGGGTGCTATTTAGGTTGCATACTTTTCAGTACAAAGGCACCTGTATTTTGTCTGCATGCAGCCGTCTGCAACACCTCAATTTCAGATAGTCAATATCAGCAACTCACAGGTCTGCAAGTAAGCTGACAAAATACAGTTCATTCATTGTCAAATCCTTATACTATAGGAATGTTTGTTGCATAGTACAGATTTCATGACAGACAGAAACTTTAATTTTAACTGCCATTACCCGTTTTGTTTTTAAAGTGGCATTTTCTCTTCAGAAATTTGGTTTCATTGTACCCATTTCCCATTTTATAGATATGGTATTCTATTACTGATTTGTGCTGGCATAACATCTCATTCATCAGAGCTTTCCATTCAGTGCTCTCCTATTTTTTTTCTTTCCTCAGTCCATCCCTCTGATTAGCGTATTCTAGCCCATAAAAGAATGCAGTTAAACCTCAAAGCAAAGCTTAGGCAACACAAAGTGTGTGCACAGGTTCCCTGTTGCCCTTTCAAATATCTGCCATATGTCGTCAATAAAGAAGCAGAAATTTCAGACAGATATCTTATTACTGCAATTTCTACTTTGTTCATTAGCCAAGTAGATATTACGTGACAGACTGGTTTTCATTTTCTTACCACGTAAAGAGAAGTGCCAGTAATTAGCAAAGATGCTACAATGGAGTGTGTGCAGAAAGGGGGGCTGATTACATTGCAGCTTCCCAGTTAACACTGCCAAACACAGCACATTCTGTCCCTCATCTTACATCATAATGGCAGTTGTGTGGCTGTGAATCACTTCAAATGAGGCATAAGTCAATTCCCATGTCAGAATACCTATCACAGAACAACATGAAAGTCCAAAGTCTACTTACTTGGAAGTAGAGGCAATGTAAAACCAGTTTCAAAAGCTGTGGTTTGTATAGAAGCATTAACAAAGAAGCATTCCACTCTTTTGATATGGAAGATTTCAAAATTTTGTAACATTTGCTAAGTTTCCCAAGCTTAAAATTCACATGAGAAACATATATATATATATATATATAAAAGTTGTTTGTGTGAAAAGTAATAAAATCCCGTGTCTGTTACAGAAGGAGTAATAGAGGAGAACTGGTTTTGAACAATATCTACCTTTTCTGCTGTGAATATATGCTTATTTACACATCTAATCAACTAGATAACAAAACCAATTTTCTGATAGCTAGTTCTGAAATTCTCATCATCTAAATAAATACATAGGATATCTATGACTTCAGTGTTCCAACTTGGATCTTTTCTGTTTTGGGGAAGAATCCAGTTTCCTGGTTTAGATGGTTCCATGGTGTTCTCCAGTAAGAGAAACAACAACTGTCTCACACAGAATAAGGAATATACTGCAGAAAGTTGGAGGCAAAGAAATCTCCCAGTTTTTCCTTGTTATCTATCCCTTCACCCCAGTAAGTGCAACTTACTGTTATTTCACGCTTCTGCTTAATTGTGCTTACTGTAGCTCATGATAAAGTAGTAACATCACTTGAGGTCAGATATTTGGTTATTACTTGCAAACTGTGTCACATTAACTGGATAAGGTATTGGACAATGTGGAAGCAAATCATCTGAATTTGCTTAAATTTGACACAGGTGAGATAAATTCAGTGAGAAAATTATCCTGCAGTTGCTATTGAAGTGGAAGGCAAAACATCAACAACAAAAAATGGTTTATATCTGAATTGTTTTCCTCTTATGTATCACTATTAAAAGTGACAGAAAGTTTACTCTGCTTTCATTATTTTCCATACAATTTGTTTAAACTGTGCATTTGTCAACATCCTGTGTGCAGTCAGTCTTACATGTGAAGTTTCTTCTGTTACGAAATTACATATTTATTCAATGAAAATTATTCCACTTGAAAATGGCTTATTTTAATATGATGGTTTAATTTGATTTCAAGCCAGATAAGCACACGATTATTTTTCAGATCTTTTTACAAAAATTTCTTACTCTCACTTGCTTTATATATTTGATAGCTTGTAATAAGTTGTTGTGAAGCACGAATTTTTGACCCATTTTTTTGTCATCTTCACTGAAACAAACTTTCTTTTTTATTCCACTTAACTTTTGCATATTATGTCAGTTTTTCACCACCATTGCCATTTTAAATAAGAAAAAAAAAATAGCTCCACATTGTGAATGCTGTTTTGTGAATTTGGCTTTCTCATATCAATAAGCATTGAATATGTATTTAATGCACTGCATTAAATAGTCTTGAACTCAGAACTGGAATCTATATACAAATGTTTCTAGCAGGTGACTAAGTAAGCAGGTAATTTCTGTGTTCCCAGTGAGCTAAAATCTCAAACCTACTGTAGTCAGTTATTGATCATGTGTATGGGGGAGCAGAGCAGAACACTTTCAGTTTTCCCATCCAGATGAGTAGTGCTCATCAGCATTTCAGAGAACTCTTCCAGGAACACTTTCTGGATATAAGCCAATATAATTTACAAGTCATTAAAATCAACAAAGTGATGTCAGAATTTGCAAAGAATGTCCTTTGGAAAAGCTAGGCATAAAATGGTCTGATTAGTATAGTTTCCCAGCTGGGACAAAATTTCACCAAGGTATAGATATATCTTTCCACTGAAAGTATGAGTTACAGTATATTGAAAACCACAGGTGAAGTCGTTCACTGGTGAAATTTACAGAATATTTGCCATGGCTTTTTGTGAAATGAAGTTTTCATCCTCACTACTTGTGCCAAGCTCACAGCTGTCCCTACCAGAACTGAGTACTGGAGCATTATTAAAGATAGAGCTGGAAATCCAGCACTGCAGCTTCCTTATCCTCGTAGATATGGCTGAATCTAGCAATATACATAAATAGCTTTCCATATGTAGATCTACTGCAAAATTTCTTCACAGTCAGGGATAATAAAAAAATTATGGGGGGGAGGGATGACACAAATTTAAAATTACTGATGCATTCAGTTTGTAGGTATGGAGAAAGTACATACATTTTTAACCATAATTTCATTTGTTATTGATGTTGCTTTGTGCTACTTTCAGGGAAACTTGAAGTGAAATAAAATCTAAAATAATTTATTTTATTTCAGTCAAAATGATAGCTGTGTAACCAAGCTACAGATTTTAGTTAGATGTTGTTGTGGATTATGAAATATTCATCACTTCTTCGAAGGCTGCATTTGGCTTAGAAAATATTATTAAATAAATTATACATCCCCTTCCTAACTGCATATTTGATACATCTTTACCAGGTGCATTTTTGCCTTGCATTGTAATTGTTAATATTCACTTAGTTTTAGCTGAGAATGCAAAATATTGTATTATAGAGTTGGTACTGAAAAGTCTATAGTCATTAGCCTTTATATCAATGTAAATCACTACTGTATACAAACCATGCTTTTGTTTTCCATTCTAGGTGTGCCTTCTTAAAATGCTGGTTAAAAAATAACTGGTGTCCAGAAAATACCACATTTCTCAAATTTTAAAAAAAATTGTTAATATTCATTTATATTAATGAAATGGGGGGGGGGGGGGGAACAATTGAAAACCAACCAATCTGTTGATTTCAATACTGTCTGCCAGGGTAAGATTAAGTTCATCTAACTTTATAATTTAAAAGTTAGATATTGTCTAAGATGGCCACTTAGTCTTCCTATGTAGTCAAGGAAGGAAAAACTGATATAGTCATTCTTTCTATTCTCAGCTAGATGTCAGGACTTCTCCTCTGGAGGTACCTATCTCTGTTTCTAGGATTCTAAGTAGCCAGCATAAATTTAGGCATCTAGCACAAACTGATGAATTCAGGTGAGTTGAATTCCATATCCTGTATTTGCTTTATATCTGAAGGTATTTCTGCAATTTTGCTAACATCATGTTTAAACAGAAAGGACAGCTACAGCAGTATTTTGTTCTCCCTACAAATCCACCAACTGTAGTCAATACTAGTGGTTACAGGTACCAGTTGTTATAATAAATGGGAGAAAATAAAATAAATTTTCAGCTTTTAAACATGCAGCAAGAAGTATTTGATTGAAGTGAATTTTCATGGACACTGCAGAAGTTCTTAAAGTGTAAGAAGTATCATCAAATGAAGTATTTACAGCCAGAAGAACTGTGGCACCAGCAGCTGTAAACAAAGGAGCACCTAGGCATTCAGGCCTCCTTTCATCAAGGCCTCATTTCACACTCAGCAACGTGAAGAATCCCAATACAAACCCAGATGACGAAGGTCTAGAAATCAACAACTGCTTCAAAACAGGTAAACAATGTTCAATAAAGAAAGGCTAACAGTTTCCCAAAGCTTTCAGTGAAGTAGCTCAAATCTGAAGATGATTCTTTGCAACTTTTCTACACAGATTCTTATGTCTGCCTTTGTAACTGAAAGCTTTTTGACAGTTCATGCACTTACAATAACAGCACAAATCTCTGCAGTTTTTGTTGAATCACTGGAGAGCTCAAGCAGATAAAATAAATCTTATCTTCAGAAGACATAGCAATGGGCCAACCCAAGAAAATCTGAACTGGATGAAAAAAACTAAGAAAAATTGTCATAATTATTTTTTTTCAGCAAAATTAAAACCACTGATGAAAAATATTGTTTTAATGTCATGCCTACTTAAAGTTTTGGACTAGGTTAAGAGAAAATAGGCAACAAAATATTATCTTCTCATTATAAATGTAAGATTTTCAATTTATAGTGATGGAGTGATTAATAATTTTAGTAATATTTTGTCATTTTTAATGAAAAACTGATTTTTCCCTGCTTACATTTCAATACAGCATGTGTATTTTTAAAAACATTTCTCTTTTTTGTTATCATTAAAACTCAAGGATTACTTTTCTACTAAGACAGAACACATATACACCCATTCTAAGGAAATCTTGTCGGATTTTCTGTGTCACAGATGCCTACAGTGAAATGATTTGCTTTAGATACAGTTTCAAGGCTACTGTTAAATAAGTACATACTCCTAAAGAAAACTGAAATTCTCCACTGTATTAGGAACTGTCCCAAACTGTAGTTTGCCAGAAGGATGAGCTATTCTCAAACAGATTTCTGTCCCTTCCTTCCCCTCTGGCTTTCCCTTCTATGATTTTACAATAACAATGTTACAGTTTAGCATACTTGGATATAACAGTATGTTAGAGAAGTACAGTTTGAACATGAACAAAATATTAAGTGTGGATCCTGGCATCAGAAATCTGTGTGGATTTGAACCCTGCAGCTTTATCTCTCTAGAAAAAAAGTTAAGAATTTCTATAATGCCCTTCCTTTAAGGATATCAAGTAGGATGCGATCCTGCTGCAAGCACTTACCTAAACCTTTTGATCTTATGAAGCAGAGAAGAAAATGGAATTTGGAAGATCTGTGGGAAATCAGAATTTCCTTGGGATACTCACTGTTGGCCAGAGGGGTGCCACGTTGCACTTGCCTTTCAGTCTCTCACTGGAAGAATAGTTGACAAAGATCAGCTTTGTAACACCCTTTCTGGATACAGAGATTTATCCAACAGAGAAATATTTGCTTTTATAGTGTGTATCTTCTCAACTGGCATACAGTCAAGATAGTCAAAGCATGTCACAGCTGCTAATAGCCCGCCTGACTTTGCATTTGTAGCTGTCAGTATGAATTCAGCAGCTGAAAAAGGGGACAAAGAATCTGCACAGACTCAGGGTAACAGAAGCAGCAAACCCTTTCTGAGGGTCACTGCTCCCCAGAGATTTCTCTCGTGCCATTTCCACATCTCTGTTTGAAAACTCTGATTGCAGACTATTTCCAAGCACTGGTATGAAACACAGTAATCCAGGAAAATATCAGTGGGAGTAACTGGGGCTTTATACAAAGCTTGAGGAGGGTGAATTACCAAACACAAACATAAGGCAATAAGACTTGAGCTCTTTCAGGTAACACTGCCTCATATGAACAGTGAGAAATTCAGAAACAGCTTGTCTAGATTGTCTGAAAAACACCGGGGACTCTGGAAAGCAAGCTGTTTTTCTGAATAAAAGATCTAGTCATTAATGGAAATAGTTGCCCTTAGCAGACAAACTCTAACAGTAAATTGATACTACTTTTTTTCATTGTTCTGTGCATCCTTTCTTTTTTGGAAATTAATTTCATCAGGAATCAAACAGTGTACAGGTTTGCCCATAATTCAATTACAGTATATTTGGAGTTCATGATAAAATACAGACTAATATCATTAATACAAGTCTGCACATTCCAGTGAATTCACATGTGTTCTTGCTACTGTATATACAATTTCCAGATACAATGTCAACTGCTTTATTGTCTACATCAGAAGAAGCAATAAAGTCATTTTCTTTGGAAATACTCTGTAGAATTAAGCAGAGAAGCAAATCACATTTAAGCAGTAAGGGCAAAACTTCCCATGGGAGAAAAGGGAAAATAGGACATGCTGTAAAAGGTACACATTTGATCATCTTTGTCATTAATGTTTTTAGACAGTTCTTTGAAAAGGTTGTTGCTGGGAACAATAAAGGAGGAAAGTGTCACATGTCTTCTTATCTAGTCATCTGGGTTTTCCTGCAGCTTGAGATTTCACAAAATCTAGCTCCAGAGTTAAAAAAATTCTTCTGGTGTATTGATGTGCTTATTTCAGGGAAGAGACGCAAGCAGATCTGCTTCAAAGCTCTGACCAGTGCAGCGCCATCTCACACAACGAAGCGTTGGCATCTTACCACACCCCAAATCAGTTAATGTTCTTTCTATGTGTTGCATACAATGTAGAATACCAGTTAAAATGCTACACTAGGTCAGGAGAAATTCAGAAGAACATGTAAAAGCATAACTTACCCTGTGTTAAAAACAAAACAGTTATTTTCTCCCTAAAGTTTTAATGAAAAAAAATTAACAAAAAGATTATTCAATTCCAGCTGTATCTAAAATAAGCTTGTGAAATGTGAATCGAAAGCATTCAACCTATTTATTCATGTGCAATTTATATCTTTTAGTTCTTACCATGTAGTTTAGAGACAAAAAATCTAGCATAGCAAATTTAGAACTTCAATTTTGAGGAGAGGAGAGGAGAGGAGAGGAGAGGAGAGGAGAGGAGAGGAGAGGTAAATCTTCAATTTTTTCTCTCCATTAACATAGAGAGAAATATTCAATCAATATGAAGGTCCAAATTCCAGTCAAGTCTGACAAAACAGTATTGTCTGACAATACTGCAGCAGGAGGATTAAGGCTTGAAGAATGCTTTAGTGAAAGAAATAGAAAAAATGAATGACTTTCTTTTAATGTTCTTTTAATTTTGACCCAATTTATTTCACTTTATTAAATTATATTTTTATCTGTAGATTAATTTTACTTGCAGACATATTTAACAGGTAACTGAGTGCCAAAATTGATTTCAATGTTTGCACTGAGTGACTTGGAATTCAATGCTTTTATTTTGCTTTTATTTGTGAGCTCATGAGTATGAGTTGGAAGGTGCTAGATGGCAGAGCACTTTCAATTTTCCTACAAAATGTGAAGCCTTCAATACACTATAGAGCACTTGGAAGTTCAGGATCTGGAAGTCATCCAAAATTATTTGAATGGTGCATTTCAGGATTTTTATTAGAGCAAGAGAGACAAACAGATAGTAGAGTAGGAAAAAAAAAAAAAAAAGGATAGAGATTGCTGAGGGTTGCCAACATGAACCCTGGCTTGAATTCAGATCATTGAATAAGAAAGGCGAGCGACCACAAAAAGGCCAGAGTCCATCCTTAAAACATTTTAGGATTATATATGCCCTGGCATCTGCATCACCTTCCAACTCATACTCACCCCTGCAGCTGGGCAGCCCTGGATTAGAAGGCACTGACAGTGATCAGGGTCATCTTCCTTCCAACCTGTTTAATTCCTGCACTTTCTTTGGGTGTCCTTTGGTAGGACAGAGGGTGGGAGCACAAAGCTCTAACCCCATGTCTCATCCCACTCTCACCTTTGGATGGCTGCAGTCTGCACTCTGTCCATGGCTCTCTGCAGAGCACAGGTTCTCCTTTGCTGAACACTGTTCTCTGATCAGCCCATCCAGAGCTCCCTGTGCTGGGATTCCGATGACCTATGATTCCCTGGGTGCTGTCTCCTGAGGGAGCACAGGAAATGTACCCGGGAGTAAGATGCATCATATTGGAACAGACAATCTCTCTCCAGGGAGACAAATGACAGGGGGCTTACTGCAAAAACACACATCCCTCCTCCTTTCTGCTGCACCTTGACATCAGGGTTCAACTCCTGAAACACTCTGACATAGCAACCATATGTTTGACCCCTGCCTCCAACACTGTGCAAACCACATGCTTGACCACTTCATCTTGCAGAGGGAGCTTATCCACTGAGCCTGTCTCTGGCTCATTGAAAGGTTGACCAAGCCAATTGCTTGCTACTGTAAGTTATCACATTTATTGTCTGAAGTTACTTTTACTACACATTACAGACCTAGCATCTGACAAGAACAAGACAACTGGTTTATCTGTCTCCCCCAAACATTTTAATGAACAAAACTCACCACTGTGGACTTCACAGAAGTCTTTCTTGCCAACTACAGACAGAAAGTAGGTGGAAAGAGAGAGAGATATACCAATGATGTCTGCTGCTCTTCCAGTGAAGGGAAAGTTACTTAAGATAAGCCCAGATACTGGTTTCAGTTTAAAAGCTCTGCTTGATGCTTCAGAAGAAAGCTAAAAAACTAACAATCATAAATTTGTGTCATCTGTTCAGGTATCCCCTAGTTCCCATAAGTGGCCAAAATTTCATGTGTTAGAGAAAAAAATTATCTGGCCAGGTGTGAATTAAAGTGTGGAGGGAAAAAAAACCAAACAAAAATACAAACAGAACCTTCTTCCTGATGTTTTTACAGAAAAAAGAATCCTCCAAAGGGTGAGATTTAATTGTCCACTTAATGTTACCAGTAAAGACTGCCTTGGATCCTTAACAAAGAGCTTCATTCTCTGCTTGATAGCGAGCCAGGGACTAAAGAAAAAAATTATCTGGCCCTTTCCTCCCTCCCCCCCCCTCCCCCCCCCCCCCCCCCCCCCCCGAAATCTCATTCTCGCTGTGAATGGACTGTGAGTACTTTATCCGCTTTATCCTGTGAAAAGAAATTCTGTAATGAAAGCTAAGTCAACTACCTCTAGCTAAATAAGCCTCTCTGCTAATGTCAGAGAGTCTTCTTTTATTAAGTCATTTACAGGTCTGTAAGATGGGGAGAGGAGGCCTGGTTGAGAGAGAGCATCTACAAACATTCACAAAAGATGTTATCACCTCCATTGTGATATTCCTGCAAACCACTCAGTGGCTCAACTTGTCATTGAATTTCCTTTAAATTCTCTATTTGGACCTGTTCCCCCATAATGTTGTCATCCGTATTTTCCTTAGAATTTATTATATATTCAGTGGGAAAGTATTCAATCCCATTTCAGACTGGCTTCATTAAAGATTCAATACCTGCCTAAAAGGACACTGCTTCTCAGATGAAGAAATGAGACTATAAAGATGCAACACAAACACAGCACATAATAGGGCAAGAACTAGGGCAAGAACTAATGTCAGGTGACATTTCCAAACGGGAGAAAAATCAGTGAAGAATTATTTGGATAAAACTAGAAGGAGAGTGAAGGAGGAGAAAAGGGGATAAGTGGGATGAATGTTCACAAGCTTTTGACATAAAATCAGGTCTACCATGACAAGATGCAGAGATCAGCATCACACCCTAACCCTTGAATAAGACACAGCTGTATTCTGGAGTTTTTCAGATCATTGTTACAAATTTGTTGCTCATTCACCATCAGAAGGATCAATGAAAAGCTGCCTATTGGAAGCTTTGAAATTCCCTGAAGCCTTTTCCTTCTTTCCACTGATAAAAAAAAAAAGGCAGAGCTGTAGTAAGCCTGAGAGTGGAGACTCATCCACAGTATCTCCCACTCCCAGAGCACTTCCATCAACATCCTTCAACTCACCTCAGTAGAAGTGGGATGGGCTTGTGCATTTATTGAAGGACTCTTGAGTATTGCCATATTGTCATAGATATTGGAATGGGCTACAGACCAGCACTTCAGATCTATGGAGAAAATAGCTTTGAGAAAAAGAGTCAACTGAGATCCAAAATCCTTGGTTGATGCCTCTTTCTGTGTGTTGGGGGAAAGGATGACTTCTCCATGAAAAAAAAAAAGGTTTTGTGATAAGGTGTAAGCATTCTGCCACTTTCTGATTTGCCTCTCTGCCTCCCACGCATGCACACACATACACACACTTCCTCCACACTGCTCCTGGATACTCCAAATGCTTACACTATGTGGTTACACAGTTCATGGTTTATGCTTGCTTCACACACCCGTGTAGCTATAAAGACAATAAAAGTTCCTTCGTATTTTTGTTTCTTGTCAGGACTTTACTTGACTTTTTTGGAAAGTGCTATGTATAGCATTATCTGGGGGGAGTTGTTTTTTCTTTTTTCCACTTTTAAGTCTATATAAGATGATGCTGGAGTAAATGTGTTTTATCTCCTTATCCTACATATTTTGGGAGGAAAAAGGCCTTAGTAGGTTTTCAAAGCATTTTTTTCACTATATTTTTTTCTCCTCCTTGAGTTCTCTTTTAATTTAATATATTTGCCCTTTTTATTTCTTTTTCATTTTTCTTCTGCCCTTCTCATAATTTTCTTTCTAATTATTTCTAAAATGTCATCAGTTGTCTTCCAAAATTAATTGGTCTCCCACTGTTTCACTGCGTTGCTGTTCTACATTTACAAAATTCTTATTTCCAGTTTCTCACTGTTATTTTGTCCTGTGGGACAAGTAGTTTATTTGTTATGGCACTTTTTCTTCAAGGCTTGGGGCTCTTTGGCTCAGTCTGTGTTACGACACTGCAGAGCTCAATTGGCTCAATTTGTGTTATGGCTTTCTGAAGAGTGGTGCATGCTGAATGTGCCTCCTGTTGTTGCTCACAGAGCATAACAACAGTGCTGGGAGCCTGGACTTTACAAGACCAGAGAACTCCTGTTTGACAGAAGTCAGGAGTCAGACTTTTTTTCTGAAAGTTTCAGAATCTGTGTAAGTTTAGTTTAATTTAAATGTACATGCGTATCTATGAAAACTCCTTAAGAAAATATGGTAGTTTATTTTTCTGATTATATAGGGGATGAATTCTTCAGAAAAATCTGTCCATTAACATCAAAAATGAAGCTTCATTATTTCTACTACACTTCTCTGTAAGTCCATACACCTGAAAGCCTTCAGGAAGTAGTATATTTGCATTGGAACAGTCTAATTGTAAAAGCAAACCACACATTACACAATCCACAAAAAACAGTGAAACAGTAATCAGGGGACTGTGTCTTTAGAGGTGTAATATAGGCGAGATGGAAAGGTGACAGTCTAACAGTAGCACTGTAAAATGCATCACCAGTGGTTTGGGGTTTTTTTGGTGTGGTTTTTTTTTAGTTTTTTGTTGGTTGTTTTTTTTTTTTTCCTTAAAACTGCTTTATTACTCCTTTTACATACATGTTTATTTTCTAAGTTTAGTCCTCTGCATATCCATATTTGGGGTACTTATTTTTGTATGGATGCTATAGACTGAAACTGTTGTATAGATGGCTCCAGGTGTAGCTGAGAAGTCTAAAAATGCTACAAAATGCACAGAATCTAATCTTCCATTTCAGTGGAGTCATCTGTCTATATCATATGTCTGAGCATATGTAACTGAGGTCTGAACTTTTTCTAGTTTAGTGTATGTTGAAGTTGCAAAACTGTACAGAGAGTTTGCAAGGTCTCAGTTCAGCCGTGTGCATTTCAAAGCAAGGAGTAGACACACCACTCTCTAGTTACAGGCTGTAACATTAAAAGTGTTGTCCACAAGGGGTCTGCAGAGTGTGCTGTCCTGGTCTCCTGTTGAAGTAGCCACGACTGCAATGCATGCTGCAAAGTGCACCTTCTCTGCTGAGGAGGGTGGGTATGGAACATCTTATGACTGTAGCATGCCATGGTGCAGTGTGCATGGGTGGTGTGGTGTGGACATCCCACGGTGTGGTGTGCACAGGTCAACACTTCCTGGTTTGGCACATCTACAGGCAATGGCAAATGGATTTCTTTGTAATGTTTGGGCTGCTGTAAATGGATATACGCTGCTTTGTAATTTGCATATAATCAGAACACCAGCTTCTATAGGAATTGGACTGACCCTATTACTGTTACATGAAGTGCACTTACTAAATATTGTTCCTTGATATTTTGTAGAATGTTAAATATAGCCATAATTACTGATTGCAAAATCTAATTTTATGTTTGAATCAAACTACTGCACAACATTATATTTTTCATTCACAAGGAAGAGTGATATTAATTATTCGGCAAATTTATACACTGACATTTGTTATGTATTTTTACAAGAGTTTCTGACAATGATGTCAGAAAGGTAACTTATAACAGTTTGTTACCAGATAAAAGCCATTTTATTTTCAGTAACATCTGTCACACTTTTCAACATCCTTTTACAGTAAGAGTCTCATTTAAAATTATTGATTATTCTGCCCAAAGAAAATTCCAGGATGGATTTGCCTTTCCTAAATGGCCTTATACATGATCTTCTGAGGTCACATTTTTGGAAGAGTCTTCTTCAGAGATCTCTATCTAATAAACCAATACAATGCTCTTAGCCTCCAAATTGCAAAACTTTGCAAACATAAAACTTCACCTGCTTACAACCACATGACCATGTTTAGAGGAAGAATCGATAATTTTGCACCTTGGACATGTCAAACTGATTATTAAGAATAACATTTTCTTTTTTTTCTTCACTAATAAACTAATAAATAGAGAACTACAGTAATGCTCAATCAGTTTATACATAGAATGGAACAATTTATGTATGTGCACATATACATGCTTACCTGATCTATCTTGTTACAGTTTACCCAGCATATAATGCATTTTGTATACAGAGAACATATTTAAAAATTATATTTTACAAAATATTCTTCTGAATTAGTCATTTATCCAGAGAAACAATGATGCCTTCTGGGCTGATGTTATTATAAAATGCTGATGAGTTTTACTTTTAATAAAGACTAGAGCTTAGAATCTATCAAAGAGTAGGTATCTTTGGAACAGAAAAAAAAAGGTGTTTCTTAACCTATAAGATTGTTTGAAACTGATTGTCAAAGAAAACATGATATTTAACTTAAAAAAGTTAAGATCATGGCTCTCAAATTGAGAATTTTAATTAAATATATGTTTAGATACAGAACCAAACCCCAGAATTACTGGAAGTTCTAAGGTTCTCTATTAATTAAGTCAACAACTGGATGCCCTTGTAAGTTTTCTGAGTTAGATGATGAGAAAAGAATGCAAATTTTGCACGACTGTTTATCAGTCAGATTGTAGAAAATATCTCTTCATGGTCTAACATTTTTAACAGATGTACTTTATGATTTTAGCTGAGCTATGGAAGTCCCAAATTATAGATGAATTTGCAAGAGTCCAAGAGACCATAAGGATTCATCATAGCACAATTACAGTGAGGTGGTGGGTTCAACTTTTAATCAGAAATATATTTTAGCATGCAGTGAAACTCAATGAAATGGAAAAATCACTTGCTGAAAAACAGGTCAACACATCCAGACCACCCACACTCATGCAGTAGAGAGCTCTAGGTCCATAATATTGGGAGACATTGACTCTATCTTCAAAGATGCTATCCAAATTTACAGAATAAGTGGAAAATTTTAAGATAACTACAGCCTCTAATGGGAAAGAAATGAAATGCCAAAAAAAGGTTTGTTCAGGTTATCCACAACATGAACAAAAGCATGTCCTTGGACAAAATGCCTTAGCAGTTTGTATAAACTTAAGAAGGGTTATTACAAATGAGAAACAAGATTTCAGACAATGTATATTGCTGAAAAGAAATCCTCAACAACTCAATAAAGTAGAAAAATTGATGGATTTCTGAAGCAATAAAATGTGGAAACATGCAATAAGTTAACTGTTTGATGGCACAAGCTTTCGTAGCTCACATTACAGTAACACACAGATACTTAAACTATGAACTGGGTAATATCAGTGTGTAAGGCAATCTTTTTAAACAGGTATTCCAAAATCTTTTCAGTAACACTTGACCCAAATACCCATTCCTAAGCTTGTATCATAACTGAAAAATTTCACATTGGATCATTTTTTCTTGGAATTTTGAGTTTACTATTTTTCATTGCCAGGATCTATCCTTCCAAACTCTAGTTTGAAAGATATTTAGGTTTTCTCACGTATTATGCATGTACATACATCTGTTATTGGAGAAATCAGCAGCAAACTGGAGATGCACAGTTTGAGGACTCCCGTAGTATTGTAGGAACAGGAGTGTTATTGCTCAACAACCATAAATATGTCAATAAATGACGAGTACAGCATTGCTTCTTGTATTTTCATATGTACTTGATAAGTATTTGGAGCCTAAAACTGACAGATAAATACTTATCAGTGATTTAAAGAACAGAAAAAAACATTGTGTTCTATTCAGTTTGACACCCTGTGTAACAGAGGTCACAGGTCTTCACTCTGAGAAAAATACATATTGGAGATATCAGTACTAAAGAATATGGTTTTATAATTTTGTGACAGGTGGAAGACTTTGGAAGGACAGAAATGTCAAAGAATATTATATTAGCATGTGATATATATTATGGACACATAAGTTTTCGAAGTTATTAATGCACGGTTGCACTGCTGTGGTCATAGCTGCTGGTAATTAATGCAAATCTCATTAGCAAGAAGAAGTCGTCTGATAATTTTGTCCCTGGGAAAAAGGAACTACTTATACCCACAGGCCTGACCTATAGTGAAGGTAAAGGATATAGACAGACAACTATAATCTCAGGTCATGGGATGAATTCAAACCATTCCAGAACTGACATGAAGAAACGACGTAATGAAGCAGGCTGACTAACCTGCATCTGCATTAACGGTCTGATTGGGATGACGGAATAAGCCATATCTACTTTTTCTTATCAGGCTTTATATGACAAAAGAAGCCTGCGGGAGTAAAACTGTAATATAGTTCATAAAACTGTTGAGCATAATCACAGTGAGTTACAAATGGATTAAGGACTAAATCAGTCATCCGAAGGGAAATGAACATAATGTCTCCCTTGAAAAAGATTACTACCAGCTTGACATTCAGTATTTGTTCTGAGAAAGCCTGAATGATCAGTGGTATCATTAATCTGATAGCTGTGGCACAAATATATTATGGCATTGTGTAAAACAACAAATCTGCATCAAATAATAAAAGAATTGTTGGAAGGTTATTTGGGTACTACAAAAATATTTTTTTCCACAATGTATTTCCATTTAGGTGTACTTATATGAAATTATAATAATTAGGGTCAGATATTTTGCTACAAAATTGAAATTAGATCTCCTTTATTTAATTTGCAAAGTCATATTCTGGGTATTACTTTTCACCAACTGCCAGACAGAATTAATGCATTCTGACAAATGAAACAAAGAAATATTGTACTCAGAGTTCTCTAAAACTAACTATGGAGAAACCACAGGGTTTGCTGCATCAATGAACTGGTATGTTTGTATGCCTTTTTTTTTTTTTTTTTTTTTTTTTTTTAATTTACCTCCTCCCCCACACCCCATTTCGAGTGAGGAAAGCAATGAACACTCCTTGCAGGAGGACTGAGTTCATGACTGTCACAAAACACTGGAAGTCAGCATGATAATGAGCCAATTTGTGTGGAAATGAACTCATTAATGTTAATGTTTTGCTGACTTCCAACTGATTCATGAACTCCTTAACAAAATTCAAAACAGAAGAAAGAGGGGAAGCTCATGAATTTTGGAAGTGCTGAACGAAGAAACAAACATGTGTCTTCCTCATTCATATTCCAAATTCAGTGATCTACCCTGTGCTCTGATATCCCAGAATAGCCTCGGGGGACATTAGTTTGTACAGAAGACCTCATAGATAAATTGTAGAAAATCCCATTAGGTGGAATAGAAAGTATTGTTTTTTTTTATAATTTTTAATTCTTTGCTAACAAAACACTTCTTTACTTTCAAATGAATAGGTTTTCAACCTGAAGAAAATAGGACTTTTCATGTAAGAAATCTCAAGAACAGTTCTGCAAGATATTGATTCTTGTATAAAACTTCAGATACATGCAGAAATGTGTCTTTCATGAAAATTATGTTTTTACCAAGGTCACTTCCTGGTAGGTTTTATCAATATCACAAGTAATTTCTATACCCAACCCACATATTTCCAATTCACTGAAAATTTTGCTCAAAATAACCCCCCCCAAAAACAGGGAATAGCTGAGGTCTGCAACAAAGGTAATACATGAAGTTTTGTTATCTCAGAGGAGTATTGAGAGTTTTATCACCATGGCCTGTAAAAAGTTTAGAGAACTTCTGCTGCAAAGCATATTGGAAGAGCAAGAGTTCAAAAAGTATATGTAGTTCAGATAAATATCTCTTAGAAAGATTAGACTAGAAACTATGTTCTTGTGTGCTTGAAGAAGGAAGTGCAAAAAAGCATCACATGAAGTTACAACTATTTTATGAAGAACAGAATATTTTTTTAAGAACTATAGTGAGAAATTTGCAAATGAGTTAATTTTTAAAGACTGCTTTTTATTAGATTATGTTAAGACAATACAGGGCCCAATTAACAATAATTTAATAAATTTGTCTACTTTAATCCATACTTAAAAGCTCTAATTACCTTAATTAAAATTTTAGGAAATCACTGTTCTTGATGATACAAATTACTTCAGTCAAAATTGCATTAACATTTATTGTTGTATTACCATGGTCAATACAATTGTATTTCTTTGCTAACGAGTTACATATCTAGCAAGAAACAGAGACAAACTAATTTAACAAAAATATACATGTCTTTTATTTCCTAAGCAATAATCAAGATTTATAATAAAAATTTTCTCATTGTGACAGCTATACAGTTGTACCACCCTTTACACAATCTACTCAAATTAATAATTTTTCCTACACTTTTTTTTTTTTTTGGTATTAAATTGAAACACCTTGAGTGGATCAAAAGGCTTTGGCTTCATATCTGAAGTAGGGTATGTAGGAGCACAATCACCTCCAAGCCTAACATTACCTCACAGTCCTTTATCTTTTTGCTAAAGTAAAATGTCACAACTTATTTGCCTTCATCTTAGAAATTCCAAAATTTTCAACTTGCTGATGGTTTGAATGAAGATCAAACAGTGTTGTTAGGGGAAGTAAATGGCATAATTATGTATAATTTCATGTACTTTGACTATGATTTCTGCAGGCTAGTTTTTAATGATTGGTACAGCATTCAGCTGTTGTGTTGCAGAAAAGTCACTCCAGAAAAAGTTTTGTCCCTGCAGCATAGCTCAGATATAACTAAGTTAATTTCAAACAAGTTGCACTATAAAACGGACAAGGCAACACATTCAGGGCTCCATAAAGGATGTTGTTTTTATTACCAAAACAAGTTCATGTTAATCCAATGGAGGTATCTCTATACTACTATGTTTAATTTACATACCTGAGAGATATTTGAATCGTACTTACCCCTCTTCTTCCTCCTGATGCT
The DNA here is from genome assembly GCA_017310255.1 of Butorides virescens. NCBI lineage: Eukaryota > Metazoa > Chordata > Aves > Pelecaniformes > Ardeidae > Butorides > Butorides virescens. The sequence continues at coordinate 50,353 of JADKXX010003598.1, forward strand.
AGAAGTGCAATCAAATGGCAACTACATTTGCAGGAATCAATGCTACCCATTGGGCCCATGACCTGCTCCCAAGATGCTCGAGTTTGACAGCAGCAGACCCAACCACAAGTAGGTTGCAAATCACATTAATTGTACTGATGACTTACAGAAAGTTCTTGCTTCTGGATCTCCAAACACTTTTTCCTGGCACTTGGGTTTCCCCATACATTGCATCATGTGACAGAAGATGAGCAGTGGGCAAAAGTCTAGTTAGAAGTGTGTTTCTGCAGACAGAACAGTGATTATAGTCTGCACCTTGTTGTCTGCCCACCTCTTTCCTTCGTGCAGAAAACAGTTTACTTACGAGCAAATTACCATCAAAAAATACTGTTTTCCCTAAAGAGCTCGTTGTAATTCTACGTGTCAATGCCAGATGAATATCTGACCACACAATTTATTCACTCAGGAAGAGTCAGGTAATGATCAGTAGCTTTAAGTCATTCTTCAAGTGCTGCTTATATGCTGTCTGCCATTCAGCCTTTGCAGCATAGAGTGGGTGAAAAAAAGGTTAGATATCATTTCTGAGAGCCTCTGAAGACTACTGCACTTCAATGGAGATTCACCTGCACATACAGCAACTGATCTACAGAAGCATATTTTGTACAGCTGGAACATATTATAATATAAAATATTAGTTCAGTGATCAGTTTCTCCCTTGTGCAGAGAAATATGTTCCAGATAAGCTTCAAAAACACATACTTTAGCACCAGAGCAGATATAGCAGTTTTTCCAGGTGGATAAAAGAACTATAATCTTGTTAGGAGGACTTATATCATAGATGGAATTTCTTTGAGTATTTAGGCCTTTATTTATAATCTTCATAAATCACCTGAGCAGACAATTCAACTTTGAAAAGCTTAAACTTGCTGACAAAACAAAACTGCATACATATAGTGAAAAAAAGTAGAATCAAGAGTTAAGTAAGCAGTTCCCGCTACAGAAGATGACTAAATGTCATATTAAAATAGTATTGAGACATCTACAGAAGGAAAAATAAAATCACTGATTGCTTAAAAGGAGAAAATAATGTGGATAAGGTTAAAGCATAGGCATTATGTGCTATGCATGACTGTTCTGCTCTGTAACTTCATTATGAAACACTGAAGTGTTGATGCAGCTTAAGATCTCATTCAGAGGACACTGATAAAGATTTTCAGCGTCTGAAAGCAAAAGAGTTTGAGGAAAAACTTTTTCTAAAGTTAAAAACCTGCAGTTTATAATGATTGTTATAATATTGCTAATACTGAATCACATTAAAAACTCAATATGTAGATCAAAAGGTTATTTTGCCTTTTCTTTCCCTTTTTCCCACACCACACACTCCCCAACAGAGTTGGTGGTAAATCAAATTCAGTGTTACATGAAAGTTTCCTAAGTATGTATGCATACGACTCTGCCCCAGACTTCAGGCTCCTACGGACACTGTACTGAGAAGCATTCAAGGAAGCTGGTGAAGCTTTAGTTAGGTTCTTCTGTCTGCCTAGAGACATTTTCAGGATATATTCAAGAGCCTGTTGTGTGATGAATGCAGAATGAAATGCATAGCAGTAGCATGCAGGTGTACCACAACTTCATGACTTGAATTGGGTTGGGAAATAGGATAAAAATAATTTTTGTGGCAACCAGCAACATACAAAAGTTGGAACGGAGAACAGCTGGAACAGCTTTGTCTCTGTCCCTTTTATCTGCCAGCAAAGGACAAACATCTGTCTGTCTGACACAAAGTAAAATACTGTCAAAAGAAAAATCCAGGAAAAAAAAATCAAATTCACCAAGCAAATAACTATTTTTATCTGAAACCCTTTCTCTACCTATATTTAAAATCATTCAGATACTCTTTTGCTTTTGAATACTTCTTATCTTTCTGAACCAAATGTAAAATTATGGAACCAGATCACTTAAAAAGAAGGGAAAAGAACCCCTAATAAATAAATAAATAAATCGCACACACCGCTCATCTCTGGTGTTTGCAGAAATACAGGAACAGAGTTAGATTTTGAAAACATTAGGAAATTATATTCCATCCACATACCATGTAGCCTTCTGAAACTGCTTTATAACTCCAGTGATTTGACAGGAAAAAAAACCCCACACCACCCTTTACTGAAACACTCAATTAAAAAAATTTGTTTCCACTTAGAAAGGTCACTCATCATGCTCTCTTTGTCAAATCAGTCATTTTCTTTTCCTTGTATGTAATTAATTTCAACTTGGCATATATAATTCTTGAATGACAGTCCTTAACACATTTTGAAACTATGGAGGATAATGGACAATCATACTGCCTCTCTAAGAATTTTCCTACATAGAGAAGATCGTTTGCAGCAATCTAGGGTGTAAATATATAGCACAGTCATCACTTCTTATTAACTTCACCTGCAAACACTCAGTGCTCCGCACCCATGGGGTATTACGCCATACTTTGCAAGTGGAGTAAATGACCTCAAAAAAAAGACACTCATAGGTAGCAGAATTTTTCAGACAGACAGGCTGTCAGTATTGAGTATTGAGAGCACTGTAAATTTATGCTCCAATTTATATTCAAAAATTTTTACTAACTAGTCTGCATAAGCAAACCTTAATATTTCACATCAAAGAAATATACAGAAGATTTTATGGTGACCACTCTTTTCACTTCATTGATTACATTATGTATACACACTGAGGCTGATTTTCCTTCCCCCACAATCAAAACTGAACAGAGCCTATTTCCGAGTTTCTCTAAAAGTGTGATATAGCTCTTTCTTACAAATGCACAAGCATTTCAACCTGCTTTATCAGATAAAATCTTACTGCAACAAGCCAGAGAGCAGGTGAAGAGGGGGCATAAATGGTAGGCACAGAGGAGCCAATCCAAAATGGAGGGTGAAAAGTTTATCAAAATATGACTCTTCCCAAAATCTAATTTTTATTCCCAAATACTTCTGAGTCCCAAATCTTAACTGAATCCACCAGACATGAAGAAACCTGAGGCCTTCAACAGAGGAAAACAATATTACTTCAAATATGTAATCCAAGAGGTGTTCTTGAGGACACCAAGCCTGGAAGTATAAACTGGAAGAGGGGGTACAGACTCCAGCGGAAGGTATCCCAACCTAGACAGTAGCTCTCAGGGGTGGGAGGCAGATGAGACAGCCCCAGCAGCTGAAAAGTGTTAGAACAGAAATTCTTGCATGAATTCAGAGATGACGTTTTAATGGAAGATTGAAGTGTTTCCAAACAAGTCCTCTATATGAACAGATTTAGTGCTAGAGTTTTAGGTCCAGACCCTCCTTTTATTGTGTTAATTGCTATTATAAAAATTACTTTAATTTGTAAAAGATTACTTCATATAATCTTATTTTATCTTGATCTAAATAAGGTTAAAATGTTGTCTGTACAACTGCTTTGGAACTAGGCTATTTCTTCTGACTTTTAGCTGCAGAAAATCCCACCTCATCTTTTTTTCACACCCACATTTCTCTAACAATTATCTTATACTATTTCTTATGTTATCTTATGAAAAATACTACTCTCAGGTCTATTCAAAGAAATGGAATCAAATGATCAAGCCTCTGCCTGTTTTCAGACTTGCTGAGAGCACAGGGTGAGTATGAGTACACAGAAAGGCTTATCTGTTATCCAGAGGTCTGTTAAGTTTGTTTTGAAATTTATAGATTAATACATGGACTGCTTTGTTTCTCGAGAAAGGTTCATTCTCTATCTGATCAGTAACTGTTTATGTGATCTGAAATTGTCAATGATTCAGTATTTTTGTTTGATATTTTGTGACTTAACATCAGATCTAAACTAAAGCATGGACAAATGCTCATCTGCAGATATTTGAAGAGACATTAGCCAAGTATATTAGCATGGAGATGAATAAATGGAGAATATTGATTTCTAAGTGTAGGTTGAGAAAATGAGGTATGTTTTCACTGCTAAAATCAAATATGCAATAAAATATAACTCATTGTCTGTGTAATAAAGTGAATGCTTTGTAAAAAAATCTAGGCATGTGTTTATAATAATAACAACAATACTTATCGTTTATAGTGTTCTGTATTTGTACCTAGCTCACCAAAGACTTGATCTCACAATATATTTGTGATAAAGGTATATATTTTTTCCATTTTTAAGCAGGGAGAATGAAACACAATATTCAGAAGGATGTCATCAGTTTAAAGAAAAAAATCAACTGAAGTACTTTATCTTCTATGACAGTGTGTATCCCCAGTGTCATTTAGGTAAAATTACTAGGCTTCTTTCAAATGAGAATTCTCAGGTTGAAGTCTTCTGAAGATAGGAACTTCAGCTTATTTGAAGCACTGTATTTAAGAAAAAAATTACTGTTTCCTTTATGTAACTTATCAGGGAAGAAGAAAATTATAAAACATTTGAAAATGTTACTCCAAAGGTGCAAAATTATTTGATGGACCTGTTGAAAGTTGTGTTACTTAAACTACTTTTATCGTCCTTTTCAGCGAAGCATGGTATATATTTTTTGCACTGAAGATTTTAGGTCTCTTCCAGATGAACCAGGGTATTGTAACATTTATTTTCAGATTAATACAATGGGAATAATATATTGTAGTTCATATATGATGTGCTTAAATGGCTAAGAAAACACCACAACCTTGTTTTTTCATTTATAATTTTTACTGGTGTTAGTGTTTCCTATCCTAAAGCAATGGCCCATTTGCAGATCACCAAGATGATTCTTTTACCCATGGGCCTGCTCCTTGCTCTTCTCAAATATAGCTGGATGCCCAGCAGCCTACCAGCTGTAGGTGGGCACAGCACAGCTGATCTGGTGACACATCGCAAAAGCTAGCACTGCAGGGAAGGACTGGATCCACTGCACATGTCAAAATCAAGAGCAATGTATGCATAGTCCTGACAGAAAGGTCAAACTGCAGGGAGAGGTTCAGTAACATGACAAGCTGAAAGACTGGGGACTAGCAGGACATACAATCAAGTATGTAATAATGAGTTCAGCTGCCTTTTTTATAGGAATCTTACAACTGTAATTGTTGGGTTGATTCTTCTTTCTTCTGGTTTATCTCACTGGACTCTGCATGCTAAGTAGCACTTGAGCTACTCTCCTTGTCTTTGAGTACCAAGTGACATATTTCTATATATTTTATTTTAAATTAAAATAATATCTTTTTCATGCTACATTTTGACATTAGCTCATCTGTTCAATTCCAGATAAAGCCAGTAAAAAGGCAACCACTGCAGTCTTGCAGATTGCGCTCGAGAGAATTTACGTGTATTTCCCATTACTGTCAACTTCTGTTATGTACAGAAGAAACAGTAATCTTGGAGGCATAAGAAAGCAGAAAATTGCAGCAGTAATATGTACAATATGAAAGAGACTCAGTAAGAGTAAGGGAGCTTTCTTATAATTCTTATTCCTTGCTTAAGAGACTACTGGTGTAGTGGTATAAAAAGCAGTCAATTGTCTTTGCAAATAAATTCTTTTATGATCTTTTACAGCCTTTTAGTATTTTTGATTTTTCTATTGGGAAGCTGACAAGCTACATTTGTTCCTGAGTTTATAAATAGGGGGTTAAATTTTAGTAAAAAAATGAACTTTCTTCCTCTTTAAATAATTATTATTCACATTATCCAGGCTTGGTTGTGCCACTTGAAACAGGTATTAGCTGTTAAATGCAGTAGCAAAAATTATATCCTACTGAGAGAAACAAATTTAATATGAAACATCACAAGTAATGACATTACAGGAAGTTCATTTTCTCTGTTATGTTGCAGTATGGTATATATGGTAATGTCAATACAAAGATTTAGTAGAAATACCTTTTGTAGCACTCACAGATACACTCTTCCTTTTTAGAGGATTATAAATGTTCAAAAAAATGTATATATTTACCTATATGGAGTATGATAAATAGGGAATTTTACTTAAAAAAAAAAAAGTAACAAAAGAAAACAAACAAACAAAATCCCCCAAAAGCTGCTTATAAACAAGGTGTCAAGAATCTGGAATTTTGAACCTTGCCTTTTGACCAAGCCTGGTGATCTTCTTTCATCCATATCTGGTGATTTCTATACCACAACTAGAAGCAATATTTTCTGTAACTATTTATCTTCTCTGCCCGTATGTGCATGTTTAGAAAGAAGGTTAGAGGAATCTTCCTACAGATATTCTACTATGGGTAAGTTATTTATAAATGGATGTCATTTTAACGCTTTAAAGGAGACATGGCTAATATTGTCTTTCTAATTATTTAATATTATTAAAAGATGTGGCTAAAGAATGAAATTTCTTTCCTCAAGAAAATTCTGAAATTTTATTTTATAAAATGGCTTTGGATTTTTACCAAGTGTTGAAAGAAAATCTCTTTAAAATGCTGATTTAAACCATGATATCACTAGATATTGGTTTCAATACTGTTAAAAGCACAAGCAAAATGCTGAAATTAAAAAGATGCTGAAATTAAAAAAAAATAGAAGAGAAAAGCTCTATTGTGGTGTTTGTTTCAAATGTTAGCTTTTCTTCATAGGGTCTTTCAAGTCTTTGATCCTCTTCTTTTTGGAAGAGTGAGTGAGCTTATCTCTTGTTATCCAGTATGTTTTTCTTCATTATCTCATTTCTATTCTCTTTCTTTCCTCCACAATAATTTCCTTGATTATGGCATGATCCCTGTGAATGTGGGATTGCCCTTCCCCATTTGCCTCAAGACTTGCCTGAGTTATTCTCGGGCTAGGATATTAAGTGTGCAAGAGGGTGAACTTACCCATCAAAAATAACTTACATGGACTGCCCCACTGACAACTGAAATTCCCTGCTGATACAGTATCAATCAACTCATCTCTGCACAGTATCCAGTCACATCCTAAATTCCAAACTAGGTTTTACTTTTTCCCCCAGATTTGTATGAGAACTCTCACCTTGAGCGTACTACAGCTTCAGTTCTCAATTTCACCAGTGCTGCCAGTGCCATCACCATTATTCCAGCCTCTGGGACATGACCCACAGGGAAGTGCTTTTGAGATACCTTTTTTTGTGTGAAAGCAGTGGCAGCTGAAATAGCAACAATGACAGAGGTCCCTGTCCAGCAGGCCAGTGTTCCACAACAACCCCCTTTCAAATGCACCAAGGTATTCCTTGAAGCAACGTTATCCACCCGGCAGGAAGCCATGGCCTCTCTAAACTCTGCACCTGCTGCGGCTGCTGCAGCTCCCCTGGCAGAGCTCCGGCGGGCACACGCTGGTGCCCAGGAGCCAGGCTGCAGGCTGTGCCCTGCTCTTGCACCAGCGTGGGACGGCAGCAATGAGCACCCCTGTGGGAGGTGCACCCAGGGAGAGGGGCTCCTCCACTTGGACATGGAACTGTTGGAGTGGGTCCAGAAGAGGGCTACTAAAATGATCCAAGGGCTGGAGCACCTCTCCTATGAGGACAGGCTGAGAGAGTTGGGCTTGTTCAGTCTAGAGAAAAGAAGGCTGCGGGGAGACCTGATTACGGCCTTTCAATACCTAAAGGGGGCCTATAGGAAAGAGGGGGAAAATCTTTTTAGTAGGGCCAGCTGCGTTAGGACAAGGGGTAATGGTTTTAAACTAAATCAGGGTAGGTTTAGGCTAGATATAAGGAAAAAATTCTTTACAATGAGGGTGGTAAAACACTGGAACAGGTTGCCCAGAGAGGTAGTGGAGGCCCCATCCCTGGAAACATTCAAGGCCAGGTTGGATGGGGCTCTGAGCAGCCTGATCTAGTTAGCAGTGTCCCTGCTGACTGCAGGGGGGTTGGACTAGATGACCTCTAGGGATCCCTTCCAACCCAAAACATTCTATGATTCTATGATTGGTAAGAGAACTCCGGGAGGAGGTGAGTAGGGTGAGGAGTATCTGGGCGTCTGAGAGAGGGATCGACTACTGGAACTTCACCCCATCTTCCCTGGGACAGGTCTGTCAGGCAGACAGGACACATGATACAGAGGATTCCCTATCTTTTCTCCACCCATCAGGATGCAGTGACTTAAGTCATAGGAAGGAATAGTGACAAGTTCCTGCCTGGCACAGCAGATGCATCTGCTTCATGACTGCCCCACCTTCCCAGGTGCCCTTGCATAATAGGTACAAGGCTCTGCAAGTGGAAACAAACAATAAAAAAGATAAGGGGAGATTTAGATTAGATAATAGGAAAAATTTCTTTACCAAAAGGGTTATCAAGGGTTGAGTCCCCATCCCTGGAGGTATTTAAAAGACATCTAGATGTGGTGCTTAGATACATGGTTTAGTGGTGGACTGTTAATGTTGGATTAACAATTGAACTTGATGATCTTAAAAGTCTTTTCCAACCTAAATGATTATATGATTCTAAGTCTCTGTTTGGTCTATATTGCGGAGGTATATAGGACTAAAACAGGTAGAAGCAAGTTTCTCCACAAACCGTGGAGACTGCAGAAATGTCAGCATCTTCTCAGGGAAGTGCTCAAGGCCATTTGTTTCACATATAGCTGGTTACTGGTTTACTGCATATTTTAGACAACAGCCTGTTATAATTACTGGTGGGAAATCTTGAGTCTTTTCTGACCAACCTTTTCTTAACTTTTTAAAATCCCTATAAGCTTTCAGGGATGCTAACAGAAAAAAAAAAAAAAAAACAACAACAAAAAAACCCCAATCGAACAAGAAAAAAAACAAACCAAAAAACCTACTTCATTCCTTTTACTATGTCTTGCCCTTTTCTATAAATTAGTTCCCATATTACATTCTTCATAGGGCACGGAGTTATGCCTGCCATTTCCTCAAATTTAATTCTCTATAGAAACACAAGACAAAGGTGGAGGGGAGGAGGGAAATAAACAGCTAGTTGTAACAGAATCTGTAGACCTACTTTTTTCCTTCAGAAGCCTTCAGCTGTCTGAAGTTTATCACAGTGGCCACTGATCAAACACCAGCAGGCTCCTTAGGTAGTAGTTAAGGATTAAACAGATAATCTAATTCACATCCTTCTTATGGATTTTGATGCCTAAGTCTGACACTATTCTTCATCACTATCCCTTATAGAGATTTTTAATCCTCACAGATCATACTTCCATTTGAGCTCAGTTTCCCTTTGAAATCTTTTCCTTAGCCCTGGCACACCCAGGCTCACTTTAATTATTCAGTCCTCCCTTTCTCGGTATGAATACGAGTAAACTTTTCACAGTTGCTAAAACTGTATTTCAAAGGATAAACCTGTACAAACAGAAAGACTCATATTTGAGCCTAATATACTGATTCCTCATCTGTGTAACCTGTGCCTTTCACAAATACAGTTCTTATTCCCTATTTCAGAAATTGCCAGCAGGACAGTGATTTTATGGAAGTTATGGTGTTGAAATTCCACACATTAAGAAAACATTTGGGTTTTCTAACTACGTTTATGAATTGCACTTCTGTGAGACACTGAGTATCACTTTTCCTTTAGTTAAATGAACCACTAAGTTCCTTGGTCTTTCTGAGACTTTGATCTCATCATATTTTGTATTTCTGAGTCATGATTTACTTCCTGAAATCGCTTGTTGTTACTACTAAATCAGTTCAGATTTTGCTCTGAAATGATGTCACTATCAAGAATAAAACATAAGTTGTTTCTTTCTTTTAATTTACAAGAAACAAATGTAAATGTTCAATGCTCTTTTCTTCTCTTTCTACCTCCTGTTTTCTACTAATGTAAATAAGCTAAACAAGACCAAAATAAATAACTAAATAATATTGTGGTTTGCTTTTTTAAAGTAACCCTACATGTAAAGACAGTAAATTTTAGCAGTAGTTAAAAAATACTTTTTTTCTTGTGCAAAGATAATCTCAGCTTGTTTTTAAATTGCTTTAGCAAAAATGCAACTGGCAAAAAACTCAAAACCTATCCATGACTAATCCAGCTTAATTTGTGAAACATTGCAGTCAAATTCCAGACTGAATCATGGCCATTATGTGTTCATTTTTTATGCAACAATAGATTTCACTTTCTAAGGGTAAAGAGAAAAAACACCCACTTGCTGTCCTGGTTTTGGCTGGGATGGAGTTAATTTTCTTCACAGAAGCTAGCATAGTGCTGTGTTTTGGATTTAGTACTAGAAGAATGTTGATAACACACTGGTGTTTTTAGTTGTTGCCAAGTAGTGCTCAGACTGCTCAAGGACTTTTTGAGCTTCTCCTGCTCGGCCAGGTGCATAACAAGCTGGGAGTACAGCACAGCTAGGACAGCTAACACAAACTGATCAAAGAGCTATTCCATACCATAGAACGTCATGCTCGGGGCGGGGGGTTAGTTAGTTTGTCTGTCGGTCGGTCGGTCGCGGGCAGAGTGATCGCAGCTCGGGCTGTGTGATCGCGGCTCGGGGGGGAGCGATCGCTGCTCGGGACGGGCTGGGCATCGGTCAGCGGGTGGTGAGCAATTGCATTGTGCATCACTTGTTTTATATATCCTGTATATTTTTATTATTATTATTATTATTATTATTATTATTATTATTATTATTATTATTATTATTGTTATTCTTCTCTCTTATTAAACTGTCTCTATCTCAACTCACGGGTCTTACTTTTTATTTTCCTTTTCTCTGATTCTCTCCCCCATCCCACTGAGGGGGGGGGGGGGAGTGAGCGAGCGGCTGCGTGGTACGTAGTTGCCAGCCGGGTTAAACCAGGACACTTGCTAATGAAAGTTATTGTATATAGATTATAGTAGAACCCAGTTAAAACCATGTGCAAGTTCACCACAGGAAGAAGGTGTCAGAAGGTAAAAGACTCCAGGCACTCTGTTGTGGCAACACTGTGTGCACTCAGAATCACACGAGGTGATAGAGACTATAAATCTGAATCCTCCTCCCAAAATAAAAATGATAGCTTTCTTTAGCCTCAACACTGGTGTTTCTTCAAGCACTTTGTATTCTGTAAATCACATAATGTATTATTTTAAGCATAGCTATGGGTTATACAGTTCTGCATCTGAATTCACCTGAACAAATTTTATACGCGTTAAAATAACAATTGTAAAAGTTATTATTTCTCATTACCAGAAGTATTACATGAATAACAGTTAATTAATGTTAAGAAATGAAATCATAGCTTTAACTTATTTTTGCTTCTCTAATTTGCAAATCAGTCCTACAAGTTTTCATGGCTGTATTTCTAATAAATAAAGAAATATTACTTAATGTATTTGACCTCCATTATGCTTTTTGAGATAAGAGCAGTCTTGGGTAAAATATGGGGACTGGCAGGGAGATGACATGAACATCACTGTAACTGTGATTTTTCCCTTAACTTTGTAGATTTAAACTACCTACATTTGAAATGTTAAAAATAAAGTCATTTATAAATTATGTGTCTTGTAAATCATTTAACATCTGAAGAGTTTAGGAAGAGATGAAATTTAATTGTTGTCATTGTCTATTCTAGAGACCAGTATATCAATGGGAATCAGTTTAGTAGTTCCAGTAGATTTTGCATCAGTCCCTAAACTACTCTAAATAATCAGAAATTCAGATTTTTATCCTATTGGTTCTCTTAATATTTTACTTATGTTCAATGTTTATTTTAAACTTCACAAATGAGATTAAACCTTTATTTTGACTGAATAAATGCCTTAGAACTAAGTGAACCTTGACTATGAACTTGCTACAAGTGTTTTCATGAAACGCAGAGAGTAGTAACAACAAAATTTTTTATCATTCCTTGAGCAGTCATTATGATGGAGTGACAACATGAAGTCAATTGTTTTGCATCAGTAAGTCACCTAACAAATAGAAATGTGCAGGGTATTCTGTATATTGTCTTCCTAATTCATGAGATTTACAGAAACACCTGCTTAAGTACTTTCATGCTGATTCACTTTGGGAAAAATCCCCCCACAGATTGAAGACTAACAGGTTGTCAAATATATTTTTCCTTTAGTTTAAAATTTGCTGTCTTTATTCCTCTGGAAAACTAAATTTGAAATCAGTAAACATTAATTTATTCTGGTTAAACAATGGCCAAGTTGATTTCTTAGTTTGACACAATTAATTAATTAATTAATTAATCTCAAGCAGAGGATTAGAATGACAAGACCTGGCCTCAAGCATACTTTACCCTTTTGTTTTAAATCTTTGAAGGACCTGTATATAACATTGCTATTGACATGTTAGCTATAGCTTGGGGAATAATGAACATTGTAGAGGAATTAAGTACAGCTTCCCATTCAGAGAGTGGCAAGAAAGAGTTAATTAGTACCTTCCCTCTCAAGATAAGAATTTGTAAGAATGCCTATGAACTTACGTAAAATTAATTGAATTGTGGCATGCTACATGCAAGATCTGCTTTATTGAAATTGAGTTAATTTGGGCATTAAGATGGAAAGAAGGATAATTCTTAAAAGGATTTTGAGCTGACAGCTGCAGTCCTACATATTTTTCATCAAAATTCATTTTTTGATGGAAAGTAGTCAGGAAGACTGCTTTCTATAGAAAGTTAAGTTTTTAATAAAAAGGCTAGTTTTATAAAATCTGAAAACCTAAAAGGAGGGTTGTAGCTATGTAGTACAAGATGTGAAAGTTTTCCAGAGAGACTTGGCTACAGACCTGAAAAGTCTGAAACACAAGTACAATGGTTTCCATGGGACACTGTGTTAACTAGTTGTATGCCACGTGTTTCTACAGTACAAAATACACCAGGGACTCAGTCCTCTATATTATCTTGGAACTATAAACAGAAGTAATTCCAGTCATTACTCTCAGATGGAAAACTGAGTCAACGAAGGCTGTGCAGACCTAGAAACTGAACCTGGCCTAATTCAGCAATAATCCTAAGATCAGAGTATCAGTTACACTGCATTAAAAGTTGTGAGTGTTCTGTAATACCATCCTTAAGGACATCTTTACATGGAGGAAGAATTTTCCAGGTTCTTGTATTATGTGCCCAATTTCAACACTAATGTGCTTTATAAAAGCAGACAAATAATTTATTTCTCCCTGTCTTATTTCCCTTTATCATCACAAGTTTAATGATTCTTGCCTGTCTTTGTGATGTCCTTTCAGAAATAATTTCTATTACTGCTAATAATTACTGGTTGTTTATTTTAAAGTAATTGAAGAGTAATTTTAAATTCATTGATTTTATAAGGAAAAAAATATGGTTGGTTGTTTTGGTTTTTTTTAATTTCTTACTGTACTCAAAAATGTCATATATTTTACTAACTTGTATTTACTTGCAATGCAATATGACATAGCTTGGCAATTGCTAGCAGAATCTAGTTCAAGAACTCTTAAAAGCTTATACTGTTTTATAATTGTATGATATATAATATTAGCTCCAAAAGAACTATAGTAAGGAGAAATGGATATTCGATAACTTTGAGAGGGGCAGGGAAGTATTGATCAACTGGTCACCAGTGTGATGAAGATCAATGTTATCCAAGGATGCAGTGAATTATGTATTATTGGTAAGGATAGGAAAATACAACAAGGTGTTCATTAAAGTTATTTCAGAGGGAGACGGTTCCCGAGGTTAACCAGGGGAATGATTTAGCTACCCCATAAAGAGACAGAGAACAGAGTAGAGTAGAATAGAGTAGAACAGAATAGAATAGAATAGAACAGAACAAAACAGACCAGACCAGACTATTTCAGTTGGTATGGACCTACAATGATCATCTAGTCCAACTGACTGACCAATTCAGGGTTGACCAAAAGTTAAAGCATGTTATTAGGGGAATTGTCCAACTGCCTCTTAAACATTGGACAGGTTTGGGGCATCAGCCACCTCTCTAGGAAGCCTGTTCCAGTGTTTGACCACCCTCTTGGTAAAGAAATGCTTCCTAATGTCCAGTCTAAACCTCCCCAGGTGCAACTTTGAGCCATTCCCATGCATTCTATTACTGGATCCCAGGGAGAAGAGATCAGCCCCTCCCTCTCCACTTCCCCTCCTCAGGAAGCTGTAGAGAAAATGGAAAGACCTTGTTTGTTTAGCCTAACCAAATGAAAGTTGAAAAGAAATTACTGAGGTAGAAGTTAAATAAAAACATAAATACACAATTAGATAGATCCTGTAATAATATACAGGAACATACACTGATAATGAATAAATTCAATTTAATTTCTAACCATTATGAGGTGTTATTCATGATATATTTTTACGCTCTGTTGCACAGGACTTGTTCCACTTTCTGAGATCACCTAGGAGTTTTATTTGGCAAATGTCCTACCATTGCAAGAACTCAGGATATTGGCAACATCCATGGTATTTTGCCTTTCCTTCTTACAGTGCATTAGAATTATGAATTTTGATCTTTTACTACATGTCCTAGGTTCATTGCAAAAAGTGAATTTAGTCTGTTTTCTGCAGATCCTTCTAATCTAGGCTTCTATTACATGTAGTTACACAATTTTGGATGGTATGGTACTACCTAGTTCTGTCTTCCTGGTTGTGGAAAACTAGCCTAATAACTTCCTTGAAAGATTTCCAAACTTGCTCCAGATTGTAGCTGTCTTCAAGTGTGTCACCCTGGAAACAAAATCACAATGCTTTCTCCCATCTGACATTTGATGCTAATAATAGTAAACAAAAAAGCACAATGTGTTTCAGTGTGTTTAATTTTTTTTTATTATTATTATTTAAAAAGTTTGGAATGGGAACAAATACAACCAACTGAATTACTGCAGTTACTCAGCTGAGTTACTACAGTTACAAGCACTTTTGCTTCATCGTTTAGCTGCATCACTGTTTTGCAGTGACAAAGTTAAAATTACCTTTCCTCACACAGACAGCAAAACCAGGGTTTTCTCCTCTGAGCAAGTAATGAGATTGAACCCAGGTCTTATATAAATGTATTTCAGTTGTTTAATTATTTCTGAAATGCATAATGGGAGAAGTTAGTGAAAACAGCATTTTGGGAAAGAAGGATCATGACTGTATGATACAACATACCTGATAAAAACCTTGCAGCCTCCCACAGGCTAAGCTGTTTTGCATAGCACTGCTGCTGTCTTCAGAGGCAGATGATCCATCACCTCCTCAGAAGGAGGTATGGGAAATAAGAAACTATAGGAGGCAAAGAGAACAGTAGTAACAATAATAACAGGAATAACAATAGCAAAAAAACAGTACTAGTGAGTATTTGCAAGTCAGGGATAATGTGTTTTATCTCAGTCTTGCTGAGTTTGCAAGCCTTGCAAGGCTGTATTTTGACACATGCTGAGATTCAAACCATTCAGCAGATAAAGGATAAGGAAAGAGTACCTGATACGTCTTTCTGCGAGACCTTCTCACAGACCCCAGTGGCAAACTGAATTTATATGCTGATTTAAAAAAAGAACTAAAAAAAAATAAATTAAAAAAACAACAAATAAAACGACACCCAAAACAGAAATCAGAACTTAAAAAAACAGTGTTAATGCTACAGAGATGAATGTTAATAATTTTTTATCCATCTCTGAAGATTTCTGTTCCCAGTTTCTTCAAGATGCTGCAGTGTCACCAATACACTTTTGCAAAAGGACCAGACTTGCATTGCATTTCATGCTCTGAATTTGGCAGATCATTATTAGCTCTAAGGAAGCCACTCTGCCTTTATCTTCTATGTTAATATATCATAAAGCAGTAGCACAGCAACCTGATGAGAGTTACACATTCCCATCTGCCTGAGAGTATAAGAAAGTGGAATTCAGGTCAAAGTAAGAAGAAAAGAAGAGTGAATTCTGTCTTTCCTGAATGGTTTCAAGGATACCTCCAGGAACTATGTTGCTTAGTGTTTCTCAGTTAATTTGCTTCTGTTCTGTGACTACTTTGTGGATAATAAAAGAGCCCCAAGGAAGGAGCCTTAAAATTACTATTTGGAGTTATATTTCCCTTGCTTGGCTGGTGAAATTATTCAGCAGCTTATCCAGAGTGCTATGATATTTTGAAGTCCACAGGCATTTCAGCAATTATGAGCACTTTTACTCTCACTGAACCTCTACTTCCAGTGAAGTGATAATGAACTGAAGTTCACAGATTATTGTTCCAAGATTTACAGCTTGGGCCAGGGACACACAATATTGAGAAATGATACTCTGTAGATGTACAGTCGTGTGACAGTTTGCTTTGGTATTGGAAAATGTTTAATTTCATGCTAATTACAAACCAAAGGCAAAACCAAAACCAAAAGCACTAACAGTAATGCTGTTAAGGAGGATTTGCCTTTGATATTAAAATTTGTGCATGTGTCATAAGATTGGAAGAAACTTCATATATCCTCTAGCCCATCTTCCAGACCAACATATGCATAATTATTTCAAGTAACATGGATGAAAAAACTTCAGATGATGAAGATCCTGAAATGTCAGGTAAACCTGACCCAGAACTTACCCAAAGCTGTTGCTGTTACAGAATAATTGTGTGAAGAGATCTTGGATTAATTACTGTAATCCAGTATTGTTTTACTATACTGACATCAAAGAAAGATATCTTGGTACCACTGTCCTGCTAACTTTAAATGAAAACAAATTACAAGAGTATTTATTCATGAGATACTGTTACAGCTTCACCCAAATATAGAAGTTAAAGATACTTTAGACTCTTAAGAAAAGCTTCATCCCATCTTTAAAATGGATTTGGCATCACTGAGGAAACAATCTTGTTACAATCTGCAGAGACATATTGAAACTGGGAGAAACACTGGCAATTCACAAAGGCTTGGAGCACAACCCAGCAAGAAATGGGTGGAAAACATAAACTGCAAAAGTGACCCAAAGAACCTCACATACTCACATTATTTGACAAACAGTGATAAAGAACAGTCTTTTGCTTTTATAAAGAAAAAGAAATATGCCTTTTTTGTTACTGCAGACTACTCTGTAGTTCTATAGAATTTTTACTTCTCTTTGGAACTGCAAGTCGCGAGGTCATTAAAAAATTGAAAAGCTAAAAGACATCCTTTTTTTTCATTGGGCATTTCAGAAGAAATATTCAGTAACAGCAAGTCACTGTTGGCTGCTTTGCCTGTTTTCATGATGTGGTGTGATTTCAAACATTTTAATTCCAACATCTAGCATTCACAGTGAAAAGGAGTGGCCAAGATACCAAGAGAAATTACTGAGAAACGGTGATAATGAAAGGACTCCATGTACGAGACATGCTAGTGACATATGTATGGGTTAAGCCCAGTTCTGAAGACTAAGAAGTGAACTGCTGGAAGAATATTGTTGCCAACTTTAACCACTCCTGTTGAAAGGACAAGACAGATGTAACCCTCAGCTCTCCTCTTTAAATGTCTGAATAAAGCCTGACAATTCCCCACATACAGTCTCTGAAAAGTCCTAATAAAACTGAATGAGAGAAATATGAGAGAACAGATGTTTCTACTGAGCATTTTTCTGCAGACAACCTATGTACTTTACACCAGCAAAAGTTTGCTTGTATGAAAGAAACAAGAAGTTATTTGATTTAGGTCTGAGGCTAGCTGAATTTCAATGTACAGTCTTAGACCAACATTGCTTCAAGAACTAACTTCTTAATTGCAACTAATTTTTTGAGAGGAGGGCCCCAAAGACTAACAAAAGCTTCATAAATGTAATAGATCAAATAAATAACTCATCAAAACAAGAGAGAAATAGCCTGGATCAGTAACAAAGTTGCCAAAATGTCCAACATTATTATATATTTTGTTTTTAATTCACAGTGGAGAATACTTTACAGTAAACAGCTGGAAGATATGAGGATATAAAAGAAAGCATAACAGGGTGGCACTGGGAATAATACTTATTTTTTTTCTTTATGGCAGTAAAGTTCCATAGTCAGCACTGAAGAAAGTGACTTTTCTATGATTATGTGTCATTATTCTGAGAAGCAAAATAAATCAGCTTACACCAGGTGTCATTCTGCAGAAGCTGGGCTGCTTTAGGTACCCATGCTACCTACCCTTACACTTACCTGAGATATATCCATGCTCCACTACAGACAGTGGAAACTTACTTGAAACAATAAACAAGTAATTGTCTTTAAAATAACTCCAGACATTTTCAAGAGGTTAAAATAAAGTTATGTCCTTAATCAAATTATTCCTGATGTTAACTTATGTTCAGCAGTCATAATTTCTGTTACCCATATCCATCCCCTCCAAATGCACTTATTGTGACAATCTGTGGGGGCTGAGAGTTTTGGACAGGCATAATCAGTTCCATTTTTGCTTCATATCCCTTCTAAAAAAAAATGTCCTGTGATTTATTCATAGAAAAGTAAGCCTATTAAAGTGTCAAAGGTTGAGAAATGAGAAATACTGGTACATTCATCAAAATGTTTTTAGGTGGGACATGTTGTGTTATAGTTTAAAAAGAGATTAATTGAAAGGGATTATTTATAGTGACTGTTTTCAGATAGCCTGACTGTAATTTAACTTGCTTGTATAGGATGTTTTTGGGGTGGGTTGATGGGAAGCTGATTAATAAGCACAGCTGTCTTGGTGGTAACATGCAGTTTCTTTTAAAAATCATTACTGTATTTATATTTGGTACCATCACTATTGACAGTGATTAGGAAAAGAATCTGATGCATCTATCATTAAAATAAAATTGATAAGACATTTTTGTGTAGTGCACATGGACATTATTTTTAGCTTAATGGTTTATGGAATTGTGTCAGTGTTTGCTGATATTACAAAGTGGAAAGTAGCTCTGAACATTCAGTGATATAGTTCTCTGTTAGAGAACTGCCTATCTGCTTTCCTTTAGAGAGCAGACTAGAAAACCACTTATATTTACTATGTTTGTATCTCTGTGATAATAAAATTTGCCATAGGGATTTGCAAAATTTTTCTTCAGGAATTTAATTTGTGACTGATAAATATAGAACATGAAGTTTTCTTGCAAGTAAAGGATTTACTGCTATGAAAAGTTTGGTGAAATTGACTGCTGTATGTGGAATGTATATGGACGTTTTGCATACTCTTGACCTTCCTTTCATTAGCACGTGTCCGAAGCTATACAGGGCTTTGACATTAAAGGGAAATTGAAGGGGGGTTATTTTTTCTTTTTTTTTTTTTTTTTTAATCAACAGTATGCTGAGTCAGAAAGCTCAGATACTCAGAGAGGTAACCAATATTCTTTTTAATTATGAACTGTCATGGGTTAGTTATTTCTAATTGCTGTACTTTCCCCAGCTTTTTAAACCTATCCAATTAAATCCACAACACTTTGCTCCCCACTGCAACTCTATAAACTCAATACAGTTCTTATGATTCCAAAGAAAAGCAATGCTGGATAAAACATCAAACCAAAATTTACAGGAGATAATGAATTAGATTGAATACATTGTTGTTTCCTTAGCTGTCTTAATCCTGTTAAAAATGGTTGTTAGGAAAAAAAGGTTTTTTTAAACTTCATGCTGTTTTTTTCAGATATTGTGTCCTGCATGTCAGGAGCAACTGCAATGCAGCCATATAACTTGTATTGTGATTATACACAAAACTGGATTAATTTATGTTATTTTTTTTCTGGATTGAAGTCCTGCTCCAACTGAAATCAATAGCAAAACCGGTTTTGGCTTCCAAAAGAGCCAAGAGCTTGTTCTTGGATCTAGTACAAAGCATGGGGGGACTGTCTTTCCTCTGAACTATTGTTATACTCCAACATGTGCTAAACAGCCCAGACCTGTTTCAGAACTTCCACATTAGATGTCCATCCAAGATCTTAACTATTAAATAGCCTCTGGCAGGTTCATAATGATGAGATATTACCACTATGAGCAGATTAAACTAGAACTCAGGCAGTTACATTCTTGTATCTCACACACCTCAGCAGTGCTGCGCACATCCTGCTCTCAGCTGCTGCTTAGTGTCTGATTGCAAGTCTGGCTGGCAACACCAGCAACTGAAATTGCCTATATTTTAGTTAACTTGCCAATGTATGCAGTCTATTTCACAAATATATAGGAGAGAAAGATTCTGCTTAGTAGATTAAGAATAGTAATTTGACTGTAATTAAAGTATCATTTCAGAGCTACCGGCTGCATGAATAAACTTTGGCCCTTCAGAACCAAGCTCCTATTTCCATATCTAACTTTTAAGAAACAGATATTTTCCTTTCTTAAACCCAGACTGTCAGATATCAGAAAGGAATTGTGTGACACAAATATTATCCTGTCAAAACATATAATGGAGCCCATAACACTCATGCTGTTTTGCTCTTCCTTGAATTTGTAAGGTCCCTAATGACAACCCATGGGAATAGAAACTGCAGGTCCTTTCTTTATCACTGACAAGAAAACATTTGGTAACTCTGATTTTATCTGCATCTGTGGAGAAGATCTGTAGCAGTCTTTCAGGAAGCAATGCAGAATCTCAAATTTCATTAAGAGCACAGATCACTTTTTGTTTTCTCAAGCAAATCTCAGTATCTATATGACAAAATATAAAAAAAAAAAAAGAAGATAGAAATAAACACCGATGTTGATGCACAGCTCCTTATCCCAAGGAGTTTCGGAAACATTCTGCAAAGCTGTCTTGAAAGGGAAAACATAGTAATAG
Source organism: Butorides virescens (assembly GCA_017310255.1). NCBI lineage: Eukaryota > Metazoa > Chordata > Aves > Pelecaniformes > Ardeidae > Butorides > Butorides virescens. The sequence continues at coordinate 70,859 of JADKXX010003598.1, forward strand.
TTCAGTGCTACTCTTTTATGACAACTGTGTTTCACACAGCAGTCAAAATATGAGTCAATGAATAGAACTGATTGTCCCTTTTGACTCTGAGTTACCTTTGTGGGTTCCATCAAATTACAGGAAATATGTTCTGAAGTAGACACATAGAAATTAAATTCTATTTTATAATCAAAACAGCGAGAACTCAGCTGAACTTAACAAAGTCATATCAGAACATGAATATCTGGAAAAATGAGACTACACTTTACTTTCCCCAAGAAAAAAATAAAAGATAAGTGAAAGTGTTATCAGCAGTAGCTGTAATGCTTTCTTTGAACAATAAAAAAATCTGAAAACAAAATACTGTCCAGACCTGTTATTCTGAGGTCACCATGATAGCATAATTTACCACTAGCTTTAAAGTTTATGTTTGCTCAGAGGGATTCAGGGCTGGTATTTGATCATGTTTAGTGTCAGTGAATAAAGGACAGTTCCATTCAGTATTATATGCATAATACATATACACATGGATTCATATGAATCATGTTTTCTGAAGCTGCGAAAATCTGTGAGAAGCATTGACTGAAAAGAATGAAATTAGAGAGAATAGAGAATGGAAACCAAGTTCTGCGGTACAAACAACAATTTGACAGGATTGTAACAATCCACCCAAACTAAGTGGTAAAATTATTATAGCAATTTAGAATTAATTTTAAAGAGATAGAAAATAAAAAATAAATGTCGCCAGTCATAGATATCAAGGCTGATATATAGAGTTCACAAATCTAGTTAAGGACCCCTATGATGTCAGGTTGTTCACCATTCTAAGTGTATTTCTGGAATTAACTCACAGACTATACAGATGTTAGGAAAGCCATTTCGCTAGATGAAGATTGCATGTTACAAAAGTGGATTAAAATAAAAGTATTTAGCACATTTATTCTAAGTATTTCTGTACTGTAATTGCAATAAATCAATGATAATATTCTAAAAAAAAAATCACCATTATGTTATTCAATATTTACAAAGGATAAACAACTTGATACACAAGGCCTGAATAATTATCTCATAAGTGTCCAGTAGGATAATAGAAGATATTTCAAAGACCACTTACACTACTTTTTAAAAATCAAATTAGGCAAAAATATTTAGAAGGTAGCCCAGGGTAGCCTTAGAAAAGATGAGACAAAAAATTTAATGGGTTAAGTGGTCTGTCCAGATGTAATAGACTTATAGGGATTTGGGGTTGCATGAAATTCTGATTAAGATATAATATAATACAGGTCATCTGTCTTACACAGATTAAGACATTACTGAAAATGAATCCTGAAAGGTAGCCATCATTAAGGAAACATCAGGATAAATGAGTATTAATCATGTGGTTAACATGGGCAGTAACATATATTTGTTATTCAAAACTTCCACCAAAAAATAAATTCAGTAAAAACAAATTGCTGAGATACAAAAAAAAAAAAATTATGGAGCAGGAAACAGGGAGGCATCCATATCAAGTGATTTGGGTTAACCTGGGCCAAGCATTTGTCTTCAAACACAAAGTACTCATCTAGCAAAAAAGCCAAAAAGACCACAGTTAAAGAAGTAATGAGTGTTCATGGAAGAGCTTTGGGAAGAAGAGTTACTCGGATGCTTTGTCCCAGAAATCTTTCTCAAAATTATTGCTGCAGCAGCCAAGTAACTGTTACACATGGCTCTTTATCTGATGAGGCAGAAAAGAGAACAGCTGCATTGAATGTCTAAACAACGGAGAACATTCTTTGACTTCTAAGTCATTGATTAATTAGCCAAAGACTAAGCCTTTGATTTCTAAGAAATTTTCACACCACCACACCCCAAAAAACCTCTTAAATTGAGGATTATTAAATTTCTTAATATTCAGGCAAATAAATATTAATATATAAATGGAAATCTCAAAGTCACTGAACAATCTTGCCTATAAACTTATTCTCTCTACAGATTTATCTATATAAATTCACTACAAAATTTTCCCTGTAGACATACTCCTGTATGGAGAAGAATTCAATTCATGAGAAGCTAAGACAAAAATTCAACAAAACAGTCACGCCCACTAAGCTGTCCTACTCATCAGACCTCAGATAGCAGTTTGCTGTTCTTCCTACAACTGTGTGAGATTTGGGCATCAGAAAAAAGTATGCATCAAAATAATAATAGCCTAATGACTGATGTAGTCCCCATGTGATATCTTGATCATTCCAGAATAAAGTTTCCTGGCTGCATTTTTGAGTCAAAAGCTCAGGAGCACAACTTCTTCCATCTAGCTAGAACCTGTCTCCAAGATATTAGGAAAAAAATTCACTTGGAAAAACTGTTTTGGATTTATGCAACATGAATTCCTTGAAATCTATCATATTTGTCTGGCATTTATTTCAGAAAAAAAATATGTATTTGTGAAATAGTTGGAGAGTTCTTATATGGATGAAAAAGTTCTGAAAGGATACTGCATTATGAGTTTATAAACAATTCAATACAATCAATAAACAAATGCAAGTAAAAAAATAAACAACCCAAAACGCAACAAAAACTCCTAGCAATCACTAGTCATTCAACATGTATCTTAGGCAAAAGAAAAAAACAAGTGTGTTAATACAAATTTAGAGAAGGAAAAATAGGTGATGGGATATGATTTTGAACAAAATATATGTTGAAACTAGATAAATATCTGAATGATTGTTTTCTGGAATCTTTCATCCAGCTAGAAAAAGATTACTCTAAAATCCTCAGATGAATCCCACTGGAAACAAGTAATTTTAACTGATGTATATTCCCAAGGAAGTCATTCCTACCACATCACAACATTGCAAATATTGATCAGGAAATGAAAGTTGACCAGTAAAAATAAAAACCAGAAACATCCATTCTAAAATGGTTCAATTACAAGCTGCAAAAAAAGTATCCAAAATGCCTCTTCGCATATGTATTCTAGCTAAAACTGTTTTTGTGAACACATTGAGTGTAAATTGAATTTCAGTTTTGCATCTGGACAGTAAATCCTTCGATAGCCTAATATCTCAGGAATGATGCCTTGCTGTAACTACAGCACTGAAAGGAAGCAGTTTGAAGTGTTAACTGTTGTGGGGGATGTTTTATGATTATATTCACCTTGCATTTTAGGCTGGATATGGCCTTTAATTCCTGTCCTAAACTGAAGCGTTCCTGCACAGCTAATAATCATGGATGGATGAAATTATCCTTGTGTGCAGAATATAAATCAGTTTGTAAAGCTCTTCAAGATGCTCAGGGGTGAAATAAGTCATAGCAAATTATCACAGTATTGTGTGAGCATCAGTCTTTCTTTCCATGTTATTCCCTTAAGATATCCATAATAGCTTCATCTTATGATCAGACAATGACAATATATATTAGGCTGAAGCATAGGGATGTTTTTTACCTCAGAAGAGGGTGAAATCAAATCTCTTTTCAAGAATATTGATTGATTTCAAGTTATAGTTAGGATTAATGGCAAAATAAGAGCATGCTATTTGGGGGTTTTATGAAAAAAAAATTGAAAAAACCTAACATAGTGTACAGATATAGGAAAAAAATACAAAATAAGACATTGTAGTATGTTGCCCATTCAAATAATCATCATACCAATAGATATCAGTAGGACCAAAGGCAGGAGATGGAGGGGAAGGATTATCCCCCTCAGTTCAACATTCTAAAGAGTACAACTAAATATAGCATTGAGTTTTGAGCTCCCCACATAGGAAAGACATCGATAAACTGGAAGGAGTTCAACAGAAGGCCCCCAAGCTGGTTGCGTCTGGAGCACTTGCTCTATGAGGACATGCTGAGGGTCTGGGCCTTACTTAGGCTGGAGGTGAGATGTCTGAGGGGACCTGACAGCAGCCTGATCATGACCAAGATGGGGTTAGCAAGGACACAGTGCTGGGCTACCACTGTGGTGCAAGGTGAGAATACAGAGCACAGCAGGCTTAAATTGAATGAGGGGAGGTTCTGATCAGATATAAGGAAGTTATGTCCATAGTGAAAATATTCAAACATTGAAAAGGTTTCCCAGGGAGGCTGTGCAGTCTTCATCCTTGGAGATTTTCAAAGTCTGACTAGAAAAAGCCCTGAGAAATTTGGTGTGAATTCAGTCTTCATCAGGCTTTGAGAAGGAGACTGGACCAGAGACCTCCTGAGGTCCCTTCCCACTACAACGGTTCAGTGATAATGGCACTTCAGGGATAACAGAACAGCACAATGGTCTGCCTAGATGTTCACATAGCCACATAGCCCCACTGATTCCTTCAAGTTCTTGACATTTGCCAATCAGACCCCAAAGTAAAGCCTATTAGGGGTGTGGGATTGTCTGCTGCAGTCTAAGAGTCCCCGATGGAGAACAGAGAAGGGTCTTAAGAAAAATCCTTAGGTTAAGGAATAAGCAGAAGAAACAGATGCATTTTTCTCCTTGGAGGAAAAAAAAAAAACAACAAACCACCAAAACCAAAACAAAATAAAAAGCCAAAAAGCCAACCAAAAAACCAAACCAACACCCAGATATAACAATACAAAACAAGAGTAAAACAAGAAAGCAATTTCATTTAGACTGGAAAAATATTCAGGTATATTAAAGTACTTTTAAACAACAAAAGATGGCATAAATGAAAGATGTCTCTTACACTAACTCTGCACATCTGACAGTTGGATGTTTAAAGCATTCTCTTAAAAAAAAGCCATATGTATATCTCTATGTATCTCTGTATCTTTCTATATTGATATCTGTATAATATCTATCTATATACACATTCAAATACTTTCAGAGAGAGGATTTGTCTCAAATTTTTTACTAAGTAAATGCTCAAAAATTGAATTATTTTAAGTCCTGAGCATCTTGGCTTTGTGAAAATTGCCAGGACATTTTTTCTTCTGTCAAAATTATTTTTTAAAAAAGTATTTCAGAAAATCAATTATGGCTTTTTTTTTTTTTTGGTGGTAGTTTTTTGCCCCTAAAATAATTGCTAAATTCCTATTCCATCCTGAAAGATATAAGATACTGATCTGGTATGAGTATCTGAACAAACCGAATGGTTAAACTAAAATTTGAAAAAAACTACCTCTCCTTTTCACATCTTCATTCCATTGTTTCCTGGCTGAGACAGAGTGGCCAAGACTCTCATTCTCTGTGGAAATAATTTCCAGTTCTGCTTAATCCTAAACCACATACTTCTGACATCTCCTTTGCAACCCCTCTGATGTATAGATCCTGTCTTTATGCTAACCAAAAAAACTATCACTACTCTTTGTTGGGTTAATTTTTTCTCGTGTAATGAACTGACTGGCTTGACTTTAATTTATCAGTACCAAAACCTGTGCAGGAGTGCAGGGAGGCAGGGGACAAGTGAGGGCAGAATTGGGGGCCTGTTTCCTCCTCGTTCTTTGGGATTGTGGTGTCAGATCCACCTGACCAACTGACTCCACATAAACTGATTAAAAATACAGGTTTAAGGAACAGCTAACCCTGAGTTGTACCCGCTGTGGGAGGTATGAATCCATCCACATTCATCCTTCCTAGCCTACTCTAGCTATCAAACATCTCTTTTCATACAATGATCAAATAAATTAATTTTTACATGTTACAACATTTCAACACTCAAGCCATGTTCCTTTCTTTGTATACCATCATATTGCATTACTCACAGATTTGGATTAAAGTAGTGTATTCAGATGGAAATCAAACACTGCCTTGGCATCTGACTATTTGCCTCACAATTTTCTTCTTCTCCCTCTGCTCTAAGTAAATATATTAATATCTACTGACCCAATTAATAATGTCAATATGCCTATATGCATACTCCTTTCAGAATTTGATAAAGATATTTCTGCCTGGAAGAGAGGCAAAGGTTCTTTGAAAATGTACCTGTTAATCTAAATTATTTTTGTTGTGTCAAGACCATCTTTTCATTATAGTCTGAAATCATCATAGAATTTGATCGGATTCTGTATGGACTTTTCTCTTTTTTCTTCCTTTCTGTCACACAGAGAAATTTAGATGAAGTTTGGTTGGTGTTTTTTTTTTTTTTTCTTTTTTCTATTTAGTCATTTCTGGGTTAGAAAATGTACTCTGAGAGAGTGTCTAAGGCAGCCAAGAAAAAGATTCTTCACTTAGACCAATATTATTTGTCAAGTTAACTGAATTTTGCAGCTTCATTGTTCTTTTATCATGAAAAAGGTCTCTTAAGGGTAAGCAAGTTGATGTTTTGGAGGCATAGTCCAAGCAGTTTCTTATTACTCAACCTTATTATGCCACTATAACAAAGGTTTTGATTGTTGTTTCCTTTACAATATATGCTTAATATCACAATATAATTTATTTCTAAAACAGAAAGATGACAGATTTTAACCATACTGTGGTTTTAAACTGTGTTGCTGAAAAAGGTTTTTTGCTGTGTTCTTGTTGTTATTGTTATTAGTCTGGGTTTGATTTTGGTTGATCAGTTTTATAAAGGCATGAAAATAATTTGATGATATAAAGTGGTGTGTTGGTTTTGGTATATGGGTTTATATTGTCTACAATTCTTGCAAGAAGTATTTAGACTTTAAAATAAAAGTTCTTAATAATAATAGCTTTCCTTTTAAATAATGACACTTAAACATTATTTAGCCTAAACAACTACTCTTTAAAATTGCTATTCCTTTTAAGGTTTGTAAACTTTTCTACTTCCCAGTCTAGAAAGTTATTTAAGCACAAATCCTAAATGGAACTGCTGGTACTTAAATTCATGGTTGAATTTGGCCTAGAAGTAAAATACTAATTTCATTTAAATGAGTAATGGTCTGCAGATTGACATTAGCTGGACCTGGATTTTAATGACAGTCTCCTACTTATTTCTTCCACCAATGTCAGGTAAAGCACATTATTGCTTCCTTTATTAATTAATAAAAACTTTTCATGTGCTTAATGATGTTAAGATTAGCTCATAGTAAAAAATATCTTGCCACTTGTAAAGATATCAGTGATGTTGTCCAGTCAGTAACAAGCCCTGACAATTTTCAGTTGCAGTAATAATTGAAGATATTGAAACTTTTAAACTGTTCCTTGATTCAAACATTCCAAGAAATCAGATTATGATTTTTAGTTAGCAAGCTACTGATTTTGTAGAGAACCTAGACGACATGCTATTTTTCTGCAGGGTGCTGATATACCCTGCTATTAAGTAGGATACTAGCACTGAAACTTTTATAAGCTCCACATGTCTGCCTGCTTGAGTATAATGGCATTGCCATTCTGCTGATCTCTGTGAGGAGATGTTGAGAGTGGGTCAGAAGTTAGGTCAGAAGTGGGGATTTTTTGCTTTGGTTTGGTTTCTGAGTTGGTTTGGGGTTTTTTGTTTGGTTGGTTGGTTGGTTTTTTGTAGGATTCTGATTTTTATTGAAGACCAGATAATGCATCCAAGTAAATGAGGGTAAATGCATATCCCCATGGTTCTAAATTGTTTTCCTGAACTTTAAAACATGCCTAGAGCTAAGTACTTTGGTTCCAGTCCAACAAAGCACCTAAGCATGTGATTAACTTTGCCCTCTGCCAGTGCTTACAGGACTTCATAGATGATGCAGGCTGATTTGCTGCATCAAGACAAAGAATGTTAAACATTCTGAAGGAGCCACTCCATGAACTGTCCCCACAAGCTCTTCTATTAATCAAATTCACATAGTAGTCATATCACAGAATCACAGAATCACAGAATCGCAAGGGTTGGAAGGGACCTCGGAAGATCATCTGGTCCAACCCCCCTGCTAAAGCAGGCTCTCCTAGAGCATGCTAGACAGGACTTCGTCCAGGCGGGCTTTGAATATCTCCAGAGAAGGAGACTCCACAACCCCCCTGGGCAGCCCGTTCCAGTGCTCAGTCACCCTTAGAGTGAAGAAGTTCCTCCTCATATTCAACTGAAACCTCTTATGTTTCAGTTTGCACCCATTGCCCCTAGTCCTGTCACTGGACACCACTGTAAACAGGCTCCTCCCGTCCTCTTGACTTCCGCCCTTGAGATATTTGTAGGTGTTGATGAGATCCCCTCTCAGTCTCCTCTTCTTCAGGCTGAACAAGCCCAACTCTCGCAGCCTTTCCTCGTAGGGGAGATGCTCCAGACCCTTTATCATCCCCGTTGCCCTCCTCTGGACTCTCTCTAGGAGTTCCTCGTCTTTCTTGAACTGGGGAGCCCAGACTTAAAATAGTTAATACAATTCATACCATGATAATCAGTGCAGAACATTATTATATTTAATAAACCACATTCCCACAACAAGAGCTATTTTTTTAGGTTTCATTCTAACACATGTAAAAATAAACTCCTTAGGTAAAAAAAAAGTCAATAAGAAATTAAATTAAACTCATAATTACTATTAACAGAATACATTTATGCTTGTTTCTTACCATGTACCAGATTGCATGCATAGTTAGCTAGTAATTTACAAATGGGAAATTATCCATTACTAGGGAATGAGAAGGAGACAGATAAGTTCATATGTTATATATCGGCATTTAATGTTTTAGATAAGAGAAAAAAAAAAAAGATTCTTAAAACAAAAGAAAAACTGCTACTCTGTAGAGGATTTGGTTTTAAAACTTCCATGGAGAAAAATGTCAGTGAAAAAAAGAAAATGTAACATTGTTTGCAGGGTTTTTTTTTGCAGTGCCAGATTCTGAGAGGAGACCTTCAGATGGAATTACTTCTTGGTTGAATGTTTCCTATCCCAGGGTGCACTGGCAGGAGCATGAGTAGCTAAATGGATGGTGAAGCACTTACTGAAGAGTAGAGGAGTACATCCCATCTGTACCTGCAGTACTACTGAATTTGTAGCTTTACCCATGTAACCTATTTCTTTTCTTAAGGTAAAAGGAAAGTTTTCATATCATTACTAAAAAAACCCTCAAAACCCAAAAACCAGTGGACTTCACACAGACCAATATCCATGAATATTTTCCTCTCCCCAGGGCTCTACTAAGGTGGAGGCTCAACATATAAATAAGATTTATCATATTTTATGACACAGACTGCGTCTTCCGTTGTTGATAGTCTTAGGCCTTTGGAAGCAGTAAGTCACCTTTTTTTCAGATTAGAGGAAATTTTTTTCCAAACTACTCCCAGCCTGTCATACTTTTAGTGAGGTGAATTTGTTTTGATTTTGTTTGGGGGTTTTTTTGTTTTTTTTTTTTTTCTCTGAGATTCATTTCAGAAAGGGTAGTTTGAGGGAGAACAAACCAATTAACAACAAAATAACTTGTCTCTGAGAAAAGTATGAAAAACTGCTTAGAAATAGGGAAAAAATGATGCCAGGGTGCAGCAAGGGCTGCCTCCTCCCTAAGGTATGGGGAACTGGGAGCCAAGGTGACCCTAGGGCAGCTAGTACCCTCTCCAACAGGCACTGTCTCTCAGGGTCTGACCATGTTGAGCAGAGCTGGGTCCTGTAATGGGCTCTATCGATAGCCCCAGGCAGGGCAAGTGATGCAAAGTACCTGTGTCAGGGTACATCTAGGAGTGGGAGATGGGAACAGAGATGGGGCTGGGGATGTGGCTACAGGAATGCACCTGAGGCCTATCTAGGGTTGCTGGTGTCTGGGCTTGGGTTAAGGACTGACAGCCCTGGGGGCATTCAGAAATGGCGTCGTGGGCCATGGGCAAGACGGGAGAAAGGCCCCAGAGAAGGCTGGGCAGGGTCAGTGACCTCAGGGCCCTGACAAGTGGAATGAACCATGCATAATAAAATAATTCTCTCCAGCTGTAATAAGTAACAGATTTAACAGTAAATCTCTGATTCTAGATGAAAAAATGCTAGCAGGTGTATTTAAAGTATGGGGGGAGAGAGTAAAAAATTCTAGCAAAGCAAAAAAAGGCAATAGTTGAACTTGGATTAAGAAAACAGTTTTCTAATAACATTTGAAGTGTTGCTTTTTAAAGTTATCTGTTGCTTTGTACATTACTGTCGTTATTCTAACTCAGTTTGCAATTACTATTATTTTAAAGTGCTGACGACTATGTATTCTTGATTTAAATTTCAAGATTATAAAACTAGCAAAATATTTTTCAACATGGCTTGTCAGTGTAATTTCTTTCTTTGTAGAGTTTATTAAAATAACCATATAAGTGGATGAAATAAGTTGGAAATTCTTTGAAGAACATTTTCCTACAAGTATCCCAAACCTACAGATTTCTAGGGCTGTGCAGTGGTTTGACCCTGGCTGGATGCCAGGGGCCCACCAAAGCTGCTCTATCACTGCACTCTTTAACCGGACAGAGGAGAGAAAAGTAAATCAAAGGGCTCATGGGTCGAGATAAGGACAGGGAGAGATCATTTGTCAGTCACTATCACAGGCAAAACAGACTCAACTTGATGAAATTAATTTAATTTATTATCAATCAAAATCAGAGGAGAGGATAAAAACTGCTGAATCTTAAAACACCCACCCCTCCTTTCTTCCTGGGCTCAACTTCACTTCCAGTTTTCCCTACCTACTCCCTCCCAGCAGCGCAGGGGGATGGGAATGGGAGTTGAGGTCAGTTCATCACACGTCTTTGCCGCTTCTTCTTTCTCAGGGGGAGGACTCTTCACCTGCTCTGGTGTGGGGTCCCTCTCATGGGAGACAGTCCTCCATGAACTTCTCCAACATGAGTCCTTCCCACGGGGTCACAGTTCTTCGCGAACTGCTCTAGTATGGGTCCATCCCTCCCACGGGGTGCAGTACCTCAGGAGTAGACTGCTCCAATGTGGGTCCCCTGTGGGGTCACAGTTCTTGCCAGCAAACTTGCCTCAGGGTGGGCTCCTCCCCCACGGGTCCACAAAGTCTTTCCAGGAACCTGATCTGGCACAGGCTTCCCATGGGGTCACAGCCTCCTTCCTTTGGGCAACCACCCTGCTCCAGCGTGGGGTCCTCCACAGGCTACAGGTGGATCTCTGCTCCACTGTGGGCCTCCATGGAATGCAGGGGGACAGCCTGCCTCACCGTGGTTTTCACCATGGGCTGCAGGGGAATCTCTGCTCTGGCGCTTCCACTGTTGCTGATTGGCTTGGTCTTGGCCAGCAGCAGACACAGGGAAAACTTCTAGCAGCTTCTCACAGAAGCCACCCCTGTAGCCCCCACTACCAAGACCTTGCTACACAAACCCAATACAGGCTGAAAGTGCGAAATGCATTTTTTCACAGCAGTCTATTAATGTAGCTTACTGCTCCAGAAAGCCAAGAAACATGGAAATGTGTAAAATAAAACTTACCAATTTTTCAAATGTTAGCCACATGTTTAATGTGCTTAGCAATAGTAACACTGTAGTTTTAAGTTAAGCTGCAGGAAAATATTTTGGTTTTAACCAAACTTATTTTATTGCCCCTAAAAGTTTTACTCATAGATTCTTTAACTGTATATCTCTAAATTGAAGTCATAATTAAAAGAATTTGAGTTACTTAAGTGCAGATACTGCTTGAATGATTGGAGTCATGTAAAAGGAAAAAAAAGAACAGTAAAATATATTTATAAACAGTAATGTAAGAGAGAGTTAATGATTCAGAATACATAAATACAATATCTTTATTTCATTTTAATATAAAATGCACACTTTTACAGAGTAAAATATGTTTAAGAGCAAAACCTGAACAATTTACCATGAAGAATAATGCACATGCATACCATTAATTTTTCCAAAACAGCAGGGGGAAAGAAAATAATGTAATATATATTTCAGGTTTAACAGTTAGATTCTCACACATGGGGGAAAAAAAAAGGCCATATATTTTCTAAAACAATGAGAAATATATATTACTGATTTTCACCTAAACATTCTTGCAAAACAATACTTCTAAAATCAACTTTGGATTAGTAAAGATATACAACAGACACTTGTATAGATCTTTTTCTCACTTAAATTCTTAATACAAATTTCAGTTTTTATCACTGCTACCTGATGAGAAAACATGCATGTAGGGATATGGCACTTTGCCTTCAGGGAACTCAGTTCAAAACTGCCCTAGTATTTTCATGAAAACCACTGAGCTTCAGCCACCAGTTGAGCGCTAGCACCTTATAATGCTAGGTTACAATTGTCTAAACTGGTTGCTTGGGGTCTGGTCTGTCCGAGTCATGGACAGATGGGAACAAATGAGGAGGTAAAGATGCGCTACATCACTCCTGCAACCCCTCCAGGCCTTGTATTCAAGGCAGAAGGTGAATTTCCCTAACAATTAGAGACAGATGCTTTGTAAGGTTCAAGCATTTGTCTGTTATACCATAGATGGTGTTTAAGCTCCTGTATTACTGCACCCAAACTGAATGTCAAACATTCTGTGGATTGTGAAATTTGGAGTTGTGTAAACATGAGCTATATCCACAATATGGGCAGAATGGGCATAGCCAAACAGATATACACAGGTTAACGTTAAATTTGCCTGCCTAAGTATAAGCATTTAAGATCTATCATCATGAAGCTCAGAGATAGATAGGGTTTTTTTCTATTTTACCTAAATACTTGCAATAGGATGTTCACATTCAGCAAAACATACATTCCTTAATGAAAACAATGTGCTTTGTCATCTGTTTAAATATTTTGCTAAATTAAGACCTTAAGTAATCCTCTGCCAAAACCCTGCATTTGGAACCACCTATAATAGGAGCTAAATCAATTTGATTCCACCTTTGTAACTAGCTGTTAATACAAACTTGGCAGTTTTACCTTTCCTCTTTAAACTCTTATTTCAGTAAAGTCCCAGGTTCTTCAGAACTGTGTGCTGAGAGGAACCTGAGAGAAATGACATTAAGCAGGCTCAGGTAAACTCACTCTAGGGGAGCTGTGAATTTCAAGACAGTTCTTTACGTTTCCATAGACTGCTTCCAGTGCTGTGCCTGATGGAGGAAAACTTCTCTTTCCCTCTCTTTGGGCAATGTCAAGCCAGTCAAAATCCCAGGTTAGAGAAACCTTTAATATACAAGGAAATCAGCAGTCATGTTTTTATTTTGTCTGGCAGACTTTCTGTTAGTGTGCTTGAGGTAAGAACAATCCTGCTTTGCTGATATTAGGCAATAACAGAGTCATCAGAGCTGTGCATGTCATACAAATAATATCAGAACTGCAAAGAATTTTGATTTAATAAGGGCAACTGTCTTACAGGTATCTATCTATTCCCTGTCACTTTCCAAAAATCCAGCAATGTTCATAATGATCTTTCATGTTTAGATTGTCCAGAAGAGGTTGGCACTACTTACTTTAACATTTTAATTATTTTAATATTTAATTCCCAATGCAAATCTAACAACTAAGCCATATTTCCATCCGTGTAATTCTTATCTAGCTGGTTAAGTGTGGTCTTGCTTCTGTAGTATCTATTCCCCTTCCTCCTTCAAAGACTTGAATTCAATGTGGCAAGGGCTGTTGAATTTTTCTTCATCATAAAGCCTGTGATAAAAATTGAGTGGAAAGTCAAGAGGTCTAGACTTTTGCTGGGAAGGGATGACAGGCTAATAAATATATGGGAAGCTTGGACATATATTTTTTTAGGGAAATCTCTAAATAGGCTTTCAACTTAAACACTTTACTCCTGGTCTTATCTTTCTCTCTAGAATCCATTGTTAACGTATAACTTTTGGAGGTAATTAAAGAACCACTTTATGATGGTTTTTGGGGCCTACATATTTCACATGCAACTCTGCTTTTCTGGTACAAAAAAGCTTTGTTTTACAGTTCTTACAATTCTGAGAATGCAATTCTGTACAATTAAAATAGAACTCTTCAGCTCTTGCAAGAAGAAATGAAAGTAAACTAAAAAGAAAAATATAAATACTCTTTCATGCACATGAATACTGTCAGACGTTTAGCTCAAACAAATCTAAGCTTTCAAAATTTTCTTTTAATTTTGTGTATTTGGTTTCTACCTACAAATAACAGTATTCAAGTCAGTTACTAATTGTTATCCCATTTGGTAAATTGTTATTTGCAGTTAAAAAACTAAAAGGCTGATTATGTTAAATACAGTATTTCTGTATTAAATACAGAAAGAGCTCTACACCTTCCCCATGGTTCATCACACGTCAAGGAACACAATTATTTTGTTTAATGACAAACAGTGTATGCAATCCATCTAGAGAACTACGTTATGTAGTCCATCAGTTTCTACAATCTCTGCTTTATACTTTCTGTATCTGAATGTGATTATCAATAAAGAGTCTAAGAATCTGAAAAAAGTACTGATGACAAGATAGGATGGGTATATCTAACTCATGAGAGAAAGAATAGGTGAACCTGCTTTAGCAGGAGGGTTGGACTAGCTAATCTCCCGAGGTCCCTTTCAACACTTCCCATTCTATGATTCTGTGATTCTGTAATATGTGAAAACAGGAATCTCTCCCATGGCTTCAGAGCATGAAAATTTTATAAATCTGCAATCAAATATTTAAAATATCTTCTAAACCTATTTAAACTTATACTGCAGATATATTTCAAACCCTATCAGATGTTTTCTTCATTGCTAGTGTTGCAGTGCAAGTTTAGAGAACAGTGGATTTGCTGATGGGCAGTTTAAATAAACTGCAGAAAATAAATTAGGACCAATAAATTTGGACCAAACCAAAACATTTTTATCAAAAGAATTTTTAAAACCTTTAAGGTCACACTAAAATATTTTATTAGATCTCAAATGTGTGACTATACTAACCCTTCTTTATTGTTTTAAAAATGCTTATCTTAAATAAGAAAATGTTCTTTGTCAAAATGAAAAAATAATTAATTTTAAAAACAAAAGGTTTAAAAAATTCTAAAATAAATTATTCTGCTACAATAATTCAAAATAGAATGCTTTGAAAGTTTCAAAACTTTCTGTTCTTTAACACCAAACTAAGGACACGTGTGACCTAATTTAAAACCTTCTCAAACTATTTTTCAACTATAAAAATGTCAACAAATTCTATGTCTGTCTTCCAGAGATTGTAAGTCATCTATTTACATAAAACATGCATTTATCTTCTCATATGTTATCTGTATTTCTGAAATGAACCTCAAGAAATCTTTAAATTCTTCTGATTAGCTAAATTTAACCAAGACATCAGTAAATGATTGAAACCTCCTATCATTTTCTAATTTTTTTTCTTTTTTTTTCTTTTTTTTTTTCTTTTTTTTTTAAATTTCAGGGGGAGGAGTGACATTTTATTCAGACCTGTTTTCTTGCCATGAGCCTTTGACCTAAGGAATGGTTATCTAGGAGTCTCCGGACCTGATATATGAACAAACCTTATTTCCCAGAACTAACCAAGAGTCGTGTTACTCCTGTGAGGTTCTATGAAGCTCAGTCAGATGGAAGATAAGATATTGGTGGCTGAAGAAGTGTTCTTCGATGTAGCCCTATATATTGAAAAGAATGGGTGGAGGGTGACATGCGGTTTAATGCTTTGTGCTAGTTTTGGCTGGGATAGAGTTGAGGAATCCCTCAAAGGAGAAAAGACCTCTCAGAATTTTTGCTCCATGTATGTTCTGTTTATTATTGCAAGAAATGCTTTTTTGTTCTAAAGCTTTTATGAGTTATGAGTACTGTATTGGTTTTGGCTGGGCTAGAGTTAAATTTCTTCATAGTAGCTTATATGGTGGTGTGTTTTGCATTTGTGATGAAAACGCTGTTGGTAACATAGGGATGTTTTTGTTATTGCTGATCAGTGCTTGCAAAGTCAAGGCCTTTTCTGCATATCACACCACCCTGCCAGAGAGTAGGTTGGGGTGCACAAAAGTTTGGGAGGGGACACATTTGGGACAGCTGTCCCCTGGTGACCAAAGGGATATTCCATACCAGGTGAGGCCATGCTCAGCAATAAAACTAGAGGGGAGGTTAGCAGGGGGAGCATGCTCAGGGACTGGTTGAACATTGGCCAGCTGGTGATGAGCAATTGTTTTCAGTTGCATCACTTGCCTTTTCTTAGGTTCTATTTTCCCACCGGGGGTGGGGAGCAAGTGAGTGTCTGCGTGGTGCATAGTTGCCAGTTGGGGTTAAACCACGACACTATATTAAACACAATAGAAATTAATGCATTTGCATAATTAGAAGTAATAGCTTAGTCATAAGACTCTGAAATGTAGTTCTTTGTTTTGCTTCCTATTGCTAATAAAATAAAAAGTTGTTCCTCATAAATTTTAATTTGGGTAAACCTCCTTTTTCTTCTGAAAATTCTTTAATCAGATATCTCTATATCAGTTTTATTCCTAAACAGAAACATTGGATTTTGCCGTGTTTTTACATTAGTGAGTGATTTCACATCTAGGTTTTTTCACCTCTTCTGACATCCTGATCAATGTGAGGGAGAGAATTAATCAGAATTACACTTTTCTAGGGATCATAATTTGCAAGGAGTCTGAATGCTTTGTGCAGTAGTTGCTTTTTGCGAAGTCCAGCATCTTCATTAGATATTATATTACAGTTCAGATTTATAAAAAAATTCATTGAGACATATTTCTGCCTACTGCTAAGGATAATAAAGACTTGAGTTCTTTCACTTTTAACCAAAGCGAACAAATGATATGCATTGTACTGAAAGGAAAAGGCATCAGTGCGATGTCTGATAATAGAGAAAAGAAAATGTTTCTGAGCACTGTACTTCTAGCATGGTTTCAAAAATCACCATTTCTTACACTCTACTTTAAGTTGTCACGCTGTTTTCATAACAGTGAATCACTTTTGTCAAAATATAAATGATGGTAGTAAAAGACAGTTCTGTTTTCTGAAGGATAATAAGAGTTGGTGAAGGTTACCCATGTGTCACATTTGATTGCAGCAATCCAATCAGTCTTTTTTAAGAGTGTATAATTGCCACATGTTCAGAGAGACACTTGAATTTCAGGCCCTCTTCCCATATTTCTGTTGCTTTCCAGCTGGCTATCACCGATGCTTCCCAAGACAGGGATCTGTCAACCAGCTGGACATGCTTCTAGCTACCTCCTGCATCTTGGAGGTGGTTTGCTGCCCTATGCCCTTGAAAATGCCTAAACCTATGGCACTCACTAACTTGAACTTCCCAGTATGCTTCCCATTGCAATCTCTTAGAAAAAGAGGTACCAACGAGGCTGTAAAGTCTTAGAGGCTTTGCTCTAACACTTAGTTGTGAAAAGAAGTTCAAGAAGGGTGCCACCTTATGACTTACCTAATAATGAAAAGCTGTCCTTTGATTTGTGATGATGCTTTTGAAATACCATTTGCTCACTGGGCAACCATAGGCAACATTATCAACTATCTATCTAATAAACAATCTGTTCATACCCTATAAACACATTCCTCCAGCACCTCTGGGTTCATACAAGTTTAAGTACATAAACTGTCTAATAACACATAGTTCAAGGTGTTATGGCTGCAAGTGAAAGACTAGTTTAAGAGATGTTCAGCTAACTGACAAGGACATGGAAGACTACAAGACATGGCATAAGAAACTGCTGGACATGACAGAAAACAGTGTGAAAAGCTGAAAAAAGTTACAGATGGTGCCATGAGGGATGGTTGGGTGTCACAGGTGCTTAGGGAGGAGTTATGGGAGAAGTACCAGTGACAGATAGTTGGAGGGGAGCATTGGCAATATTTCTGGGACCAGAGTCTTGCAAGGCCAGTTGCGTATAGGGCTGAGATTACCTAGGCAACAGCATCAAAAATACCAAGTTTGTGTCCAGTTGCAACAAAACCGGGAATATTGGGGGAAAAAAGAGTGAATAGAGCAGATTGCTTAGCTAGGCAGAGACTGGGGTAGAGAAAGAGAGGTATATGGGTGGTGAAAATTAAGGTCAGGAAATGAGAAAAAGAATAACAAGGTATGCAAGTCAGGTACCTGTCCTGTCTGGGGGTACCTGTTGGCAGCTTTGGGTACAAGAACTGCCACTGGAGAAGGACAAAAAAAAGACCTGTTTTTCTGACCACACCACAAGTGCCAGACCTGCTCCCATGGTCACAGGAGCCACAGGGGATGGAGCAGGTGCTTTCTCAGATGAGCAACGTGAACACATGGATTGACAACTCAGGTATCCTGGTATCATCATATCAGTGACCACTGCAGGCCTGGTGGCATTGGCAACAGCCCACCACTTCATGACATGAAGCAGTGATCTTTGCTCAAATGTATCAATGATATTAAGGCATAAAACTTTTCTTGACAGAAAACAAATGAGGGAGGAAACAAAATGTATTTGAGAATAGCAATGGATATAAACCAGTCAGTTCATCAAATACAATCTGCTGACATAAGCAAATTGCATCACAAACAAGTCAGTTGCTGAGATGAATAATGTGGGCCAGGACACTACTAATTCATATGTCAGTGCCACTATTAGAGTAATATCAACACTCCACAAATATTTCAGGAAAGGGTAGTTTGAAACAGCTGTCACATGGAACAGTCTCATGCTCTTCCTGACCCCTTCAGACCAGGATTGGAGAGACAGGAGTTTTTTCCTTTATATGTGTAATTCTGGCATAAAATAACTTAAAATGCTCTTAAAACCCATTGCATGCTTCTGCATTATTTCTAGAGCACAGACCAGGCAAAGGCTAAAGCCTTTTCACATAATGAGATGCATCATGCCTATATTATTTTGGGTGAGGTGTTACGACTCCATTATGAAACCAACTGGACATTTGGGGGATGGAGTTGTGGTTTTGGTAAGGTTTTTTTGAGCAACAAACTTGAAATCTCCTCTTATTTACTTTATAGCCCCTCAAACTATTCCAATCTCCAAAAAGATATAAAGGCCCAGATTGTATTTTCAACACATATAGATGTAATAAAACATGGATACAGATCTTTTTTTGGGGGGGAGCTCCCTATTTTTTAGATGGATTTAAGTCCAAGTATAACCAAATTAATTATTATACCTGAAGGTATAATGTTCATATTTGTGCTCTTACCCAATAGATTAACAACATTGCATATGTTTAAACTATCAAACATTTATCTCAAAATTTTTGTTACATCTCCTCTAGGAAGATTTTTAGGGTCAGTTGTAATTTTTCAGCATAACGGGTATGAAGTTGGTCCATTTTGTCTTGCTTTTTTGAATGGATTATGCAGGTCCATTAATTTTATAGTTTTGTCTCTGAAAGGTCTGGTTTTATTTCTATTAGGTATTTTTTTCCAACTTACAAACAACACAAGAAGATAAAACTCATAAAAATTGCTTATGGGAAATGTATCCATAAAGATATGCCAAGACATTTACAGAAACAGTTTCTATCTGCTGACCCTGAAAGAAAATTTAGTTAAGATATAAGGTATTCAAGCACACATGCTATGCTTTATTTGTTAAAGAGTTAGAGAGCCTCATATTGATCTATTTGTTCACTGCTACACTACTCTTGAAGTATGCACTGCAATAAGAGCTAAAAGTCATTTAAAAGAGCAAATCATATATATGGTGTGTGTCTCTGTGTGTACATATATTCATGCACACAAAGCAATAGGGAGATTAACTGTAGACATCTTAGCTGAAGAATAATATTTTTTTTCTGAAACTTCATGATTTTAAAGCAATAATAATAAACAGAAGTCACTAGACAAATATGCTGTGGCAATGAAGGCACGGACCCCGAGTTCATGCACAAGCGCAAGCAGCATCGGGATCACTTTATTTAATGCTTTACATCCTTTTATAGCCATCCCAAAACAAAGCCTCTACTTTTCTCTTATCACCTTGCTACCTGGCAAGCACTGAGTCCAAGCCTTATATGGAAACAAAGTTCATCTTGCAAGGTCCATTGGTCGCAGCTCTTGTTCAGTTATCCTGTGGCTTGCGGCCAACAAGGCCAAGGATATCTACGGTGTCTGGCTCAGCCGCCACACCTGCAGATTCTGTACTTGTTCCCACAATCTGCAGGTGTGAGTAACCATGACAAAGTAGCATGTGAAACTCAAATACTTTTCAGCTTGTGATGGAATAGTGTAGTGCAGGAGCTGCTGGGAGAACAAGGAAAACAAAAGAGAGGAAGAGAGACATGAAATTATTAAACAAAAATGTAAATAGGATATAATCTTGCTCATTTACAAATATTTTGTTTTATTTCGTTTTAGAAATGGGGCTTTTACCCTATTTGTTAATTTGCAAACAAAATTGAAAGCCCATATAACAGAATAGTCTGCCCCAAATTAAAGGGCTCTTACATATTGCATAAATGGATATAAAAATGAGATGTACACGTTTGTCCTGTCTTCTGGTGTCCCTTCTGCATCTGGTTGGCTGTAGCTACAGTCTTTGTGGTTTCTCTTTGCTATCCAAATACTTATTTATGCTTGTGAGAAATAGCCACTGGTCGGTGGGGATAGCAATTGGTCCAAGAAGACAGAGCATAATTGCTCCACGTTTGCCAGCTGGAGAGGCAGACAACCAGGAGAGCCAACAGTTTGTCAAGATCAGACAGCAAAACAAAAAAATGTCCAGAAGAAGGAGAAGGAAGTGGTAGGGCCAAAGCTGCTGCTGCAGAGACTGACAAGCCTTGTGGTTTGAATCTGTTGTTGAAGTTTTGCTCTGTAAGAAAATGTATTGTCACATCTCTGAAAAGTACTGCAATTTATAAACTAACCTTGCTGCATAAGCCAGTCCTGTGACAGCCTAATAGACATCACTGTCAGGGAATTATTTAGTCTAGTAAAATATGGTGTATCTAGGAATAATTGAACTTAGATTGGGACATATCTTATGCTATTATTCCATTTAACATCCTAAATAATCTCTATCTTCTGGTGTTTTCTTACTCTTTACATATTAGTGGACTTTTGCCAACCATCCAATCTATGCATATTTAACTCTTCTAATCTTTCCACCTAAATGATCCCTCCACCTTCCTAATTGTTTTTAATCCTCTTCTCTGAAATCTCTTCAATATTTTTCTAGCAACGAGGTGCCCTACATTTAATGCGGCATTCTGAATATAATCACACTGCAGCTTTACAGAAAATAATATTCTCTGTGACAAGACACCTGTAAGAATTTAGCCCCAAACTGTATTAGCTATTTTTACTCCAATATCATACTGCATACACAGTGCTGCAACTGTGACCATGACATTTCTTTATTCATTATTACTTCCAAGATCGTTGAGGTGTTAATCCTGCAAAGACCCACACTCACACGGTGCTCAGCATGGAGTATGGAAGTGCTGCACTCTGTTACTACAGGCTGTAGCGTGCGCAAAATATGAAGGAAGTGGTTCACTGGGGCTGGGACATTGTTTCTTTGTCCCATTTGGGAATTATCCAGGAACAATGGAGCAAGTTTTTCTGTTTTCATAATGAAAAATGTTACTGGGTCACCAGCCATTTTTTTTTGCCACAGTGTATATCTGACCACTACTAGCATCTTATAGTTGCTGTACCTTTTATTAGGAACCTTGACCCCCCCTGCTATAGCTTCCTTTACAAACATCTCTCCCTTAATTCCTTTAGTCTACCAAGGAACTGAACATCCTACAAAAGAAACCATTTGTCCTGGATACTTGCCACCAGAAAGTATCCGTAAATCACTCATTTGCTTTTTCCCCCAACCTTTCCATCATTTGCTATAGGTACCAATTCCATAACCGTTCATTCCAGTTCATCAGATAAAATATAAAACTGCTCCTTTCTGGGAGAATTTTACACCATGGGGAATGCTTACACATCAGTGCCAATATTTTTTGGTAGCTATCAGTACTTTTGGTTACTGAGGATTCATAATTTTTTGTTTTCCATGAGCAATATAGAGTTAGCATCAGCCTGCATTATCCACTGCTCCAGCATTATACTATCTTTCAGTCACCTCCTGCGGGGAAGATGCCCTAGATCTGTTCTAAATCTGGTTTTTAATGAATAACTAAGCTCCTTCAAAAATTTTGTAAGGTGTACAATTACACATTCATCCTACTTGTGTCCTACTTTTCCTTTTTCCAATGAAATGTAGCTTTGCCTGCTTCTGAGAGTATACAGACCTAAGTACCAGTCCTCATGAAACACTCATAGGTATTGTTCTTCATACCTTGTCTCTTTGTCTAAACCTACTAATGCACTATTGACATTCTGCAGTGAATGTGCAGAGAAAGCTGGGTATGCCCCACTGAACCAAAAGCGTAGCACTTTGTTCACAGATTCACATATCAGTTTCTACAAGTCAATCACATGATTCTGAAAAAAAGACCCAGAATATTCAAGTATATATAATACAGTGAATTCTTTTCCCATGACACCAATGAAACCTTAATGATACATACTCTTGGAAATCATAACAAACTTTTTTTTTAAAGTCCCAAATCCTGACTGAGCTTTCCCTTGCTGAATCCCTTCCTGGTCCTGGAAGATGTCATTACTAAATAGCCAAAGCATCCCAAAAATCAGTTTCTTAGGGGAATTCCCTCTGCCCTGACAGGCAGATAAGTAAATTCTTCCACATTTTAAGAATTTAAATGAATATTCAAGTTGTTGATGTCTTGCCCTAAGATAAAACTAGTCTAGAAATAAATTTTCAGAGGCTTAGCTGTGTCCATGTGAGCTCCTTGCCAGTTTCCAACAGCATTCTTATATTCTACTTTACAATCAGAGTAACCTGATAAATGAACAGATGCTATCATTGCACACTGAACTTTGCTGACTGATGCTATAAAAGGACTTCTGTCACTGTGAATTTATCAGGGAAGAAGATGAATGAATTAGAAACTATGAAAGCTAATCCTCTTCACCTCCATTATACTCTGCTTCTGCACTTCTCCTTCCATCCCACTTTGGTACTGGAAATTGCACAGCTCTGACTGGTGTGGAGTGCCTTTTAACTTTTCCTAAAGCCTCTAAAACCTGAAAGAAATTCCTGAAGGTTATGTGTCTTTCCTCTGTCTTTTCTAAACCTCTGTTTGGTTACATCACTGTTCTCCTAAGATTTAATTAGCACTACTAGCACAAATCTTCTGCTAAGGATCCAAGGCAAATGTCCCAGCATTGCATTCACACCATTTTTCAAGTCTGATTCTTACTATGCAATCTTCTCTTTGCAAAAATAGTATAACATTGGTTAAAGGATTGTTCTGTTCTCAATAAAATCCCTGTCCTTTCATTTGTCTTTAATAATAAATTAGGTCTGGCCATGGTTGAGGAGGCAGTCAATTGTCAGATGCTAAATACCTATCCCAAAGACATCACATGTGTGAAATTGAAGCTGGCTGGGCATGTTGCTCACACAATGTCTAGTTCTGTAGTTGCTCAGCTCTTTTGGCAAACATTAACATTCCTGCTGATTCATATACTCAGTGACAATATCTACCTCCATTTTTCAATTGGACTCCAAGTGCACCCCAGCATACTTGGGTGACAAGCTGGAAGTATTTTAAAATTTAATTTGTTGGAAGCCGTCCTGCCTTTCCAGCCACAAAATAATTAATTCACAGGTTTGTGTTCTCCCTTGTATCCAGCTTTGCTGCAAATAAAAAATTAAACTAGAGGCATCCCTCCTGTAAAACTGATTTTAATCAAGAAGTGATTTGTGGCTGCATGTAAGCAGTGTCAGGTAGGGAAGGGATTCACAGTGTTCATTCTGTTCCACATAAAGAAGCATGACATGAACATGAGGTTCATGTGCTGATCCACAGCGAGCAAGCATTGCCTCACACAGCTGTTATTTTGTGAATTTTTTGCACTTCAGATGTGCTCCCTGGTTGTCTTTGTTCTGATTTTAGGGTGATAGCATTCAGTCCTTGCTGGGACCCTTCTGGGTAGAAGCTGGAGAAAAAAGCTACTCAACCACAAGCATAGGCTTGGCAGGCTACTCCACTGTCTTTTTTGCCTTTTTTTTTTTTTTTTTTTTATTCTATTTGGTTAACACAAACAGATATTTTGAAGGTGAAGGCATACCACAGAAGTGCTCATATTTTCTCAGATTGTCTTTACCCCTTCTTGTCTCCCCACCCCATCTCCAACACATAAGGGGAATTTCTTTCAGGTCATGCAACTTCTTTTTCATGATAGACCAAAATGGAACTCATATACTATCTTGCTTACAGTGTGAGGTGGAGGTCTGCATACGACCATGCCATCCCCATGTCGTAGTACAATTCTAATCCTCATCAGATTTTGTGGGAGTTTTATGATTCTTTTCAACAGAATATGATTTCTTCTTAAACTTCATCCCTTGTACTAATAAATACACTTTCTCAAGCAGTTATTTAATTTCTCTTAGTGTGTTATATTTTAAGAAAGGGAGAAGGAGGGGAGATGCATCAGGAGAACGTCTGAGGACACAAAGGTTTACTTGTGGTTCATATCATGGCATGCTTTATTTCCTCATTCTCCTTAATCCTATTTCCAGGTAGTAACCTAGGCCATATAATAGAAAGCTTATTAATGCAGGATCACATTTACATCTTTCTAATATTCTTATACTTTTTTTTTACGTTTCATCTGTGCATTATAGAATTTACATCAGCAAAGAATTTAAGTATAAACTTAATCTTAAACCTGTGCTTAACTGCTTCATTATTCCACACAACATGTGAGTTTATGATTAACACTTACTGAAGTTAATTGGATCTTAGAATACGTGTAACAATTTTGCTGAACTCCAGCTTACCTCACAAAAATGGGATTTTGGAAAATTTTACATAAAATCTGTTTATTGATAGTTTTCAGCTTTTGTTTAGGATTCAAGTTAATCTTCTACATTAAAGTGCAGAAGCACACCTCATAGCACTTTAGCCTTTATAGTTCCTCCCAAATTAGCAGCCTCTGCAAATTAATTAATGTGCTCTTCATTTTCTCCTCTAAGTCATTAGTGGAGGAACTGAATATAACTTGACCTCATTCTCCAGTAGTAAACCAGCAGTGATTTCCTCCTAAGTCACTATTTGCAGCTCATCATTTCCCTTTGTTTACTAGCTTCCACCAGTGGTTATTCTAATGATAGCATTCATATTCAAGCCAAAATTAAATTAATCTTCAGAGAACAGCTTTTATAGAATGCAGTATCAAAGGTTTTCCTTAATTAATTGGAAATGTATATCCCTTTATGCTTTTTTTTCCCCCACTAATTTTATAATTTTATCAAAGAAACAATCAAGTTTACCTGGCAGATCTTTAGTAAATAATTTTGCTGCTTAGCTCTAAAAATATGGGAACTAATCCTAAAGATTTTTCTCACAAATATTGTTCCTTATCCAGAGTGGAATCAGTAATAAAAGTAGTAAGAGAAAAAAAACTGAACACAGATCTACAGGGTTCTGATATTATAGATATATCATAAGAAATTATGTACTGAAACAAACAAACAAACAAAAAGAATGTGGATAACCTAATGATTAGGGCTTTCTTCTTTGATTCTGGGAATGCTGTTATGGTAAAAGCTTCCCAGCTGATCCCTGGTAAACCAGTCACACTTCTGCACCGTACCTCTTCCTCTGTAATGTTTACATTAAAGTCCTCAAAAGTACTTCTTCACCTCACGAGGGTGTAATGAGAGAAATATAGCTTTTCCTTAGCAAGCAATGCCCCCATATTTCTAAAAGTCAAAATTCTCATCAAGTTAAAAATGTCTAGTGTATACTACTGTCATGAATAGTAACATAGGGCAGAGTGGACATGGATGCATGTATAGATAGCATCATTCTAGACTTCATTAGCTATTTTAAGTGCCAAAAGCAATTAAACTGCAGCAACCTGAGCTTGCTAGTGCCTATACAAGAATGTTGGACATGCTTGAAATTAATCTGGCTGACAGAATTCTCTTCACTGCTACCCCTGTGCTGTCAGTACCCAGCCTAGTGTTGGCATGACCACAGGAGATGCAATTATATCCGTGGATATTGAGTGATCAATATACTTTGAAAATGTAGCAGACAGTTATTGGGGAAGAACACAAACATATTGGCACAATACCACAACCTCCTGCAGCTGTATATAGCAAGGAAAGCAAAAGAAAGTAGAGACTAAAATGCCTGAACTGATAGCACAAGCTTCACTTATCTCACCTTCTGGAAGGCTCAGAATAGGGAATTCAGAGGGTTAGGCTTTCAATTCTTGGTCCTCAAGGGAAAAAAAAAACCAACCCAAAAACAACCTAAAAAAGAAAACCCTCAAGATTATTATTTTTTCTTTTAGTAAACTTGGATACAGGTTTTAAAATCCTCCTACTTATAACCTGATGTCTGTGTTTTGAAGGGAGATTTTAGTCCTTAGAGCAGGTACAGTGGAGTAGAGACAGCAATAGGAACATTAACAAAATTAAAATAGAATATTTGAGTTTTACAGTGATATCTTTCATAGATTACTACTGAATCAATAATAATCTTAGTGATTTCAAATCAATTAACATTTTTGGCCTAAGTGAACGGTAATCAAAGGACAGAGACTATAGCATAAGGTTTTCTGTTATTACTGGTAGGGCCTCACAACATTTTGTATGAAGCTGATGTCATTAACATGAAGACAAAAAACAAGCAATGAAAAACACTTGTTATTTCTCGCTGTTCTCCATGTCTTGACAGTGACATAATCTAAACTCAACTAGAGAAAATGGAGGGACTTTCTCCCTATTCTGTTTCTATTTTTGCATTAGTGAATTGAGCTCTGTATTCTGCATATTCCTAGCTCCACATTGTCATCATCCTACTGCTAATATATATCATAATCTCTGAGAAATATAATCTCATAATTCTTTTATGATAAAATAACCAGTACTCCATTCAAGCAAAATTACTGTTCCACATGAAATGAACACTGGGTTAGACACTTTTCTGGGATCATTGTAAATCTTTGTTTCAAAGAACTGTTTGACTTTTGGACTGGAACTTAGTTCACATACTGCAAGAAGAGTACTTACTGCACTAATGAATTCCCATTGTTATAACAACAGAGAAGAGCTTTTAATTTAATCATATTTAATTGGCCTATGGCATAGTAGGATTTAAGTATTTGTTCAGTAGTAAGTTAAGCCTCATGAAGTCTTTAGAGGTGACAAGATACAATAATAACAGTAAGATAAAAAGTGTAATAAGACCATTAAACACAAGTAGCCTCCTGGACAGTGATTAGATTGAAGAGCTATCAAGTAAAAGATCTGCCTACCTTCAAGCTGTCTGATACTTCTTTCAAATGCAATTTACAGTTCTAAGAGGGGGTAAAAGAATCATTTATCTACACTAAAGTTACGGTAATGCTTTGTTAAGCCCTGGATGAGCAGCAACTCTTTAGGACTTAATTTCTGAAACAACAGTCAAAAATTTTAGGATGCATTTAAGGATTTGGGGGATTGAATTTGTTTTTCTATTTGTAGAACTTAACAAACACATAACCTATATATTCTTACTAGGTTTTCCTGTTTAGTTTTTTTTTTTTTTTTTCTTTGGGTGGGGAGGACAGGGTGTCCTTATTTTAAGGACTGGTGCAGTGGATTCATTTTTCCTAGTTCGGCATCTCTGCACCTTTCATCATGGAAGAAATGAAGAAATCTGCTATGAATTCCCATGCGGTTCTCTACCATACAGACAGCACTTCCCACACTGGTGTTTCCAGCACAGTGTGTTTTCCATTACCTGAGACGTTAACGAACTGATTACAAGCTGGTTGAGGAGAGACCCCAGGGACCACCATCAGTTCCCAGGCCCTTAAGTTCTTATAATGAACCAGATACCATTACACCCTGAGTTTTTCAGTCAACTGTGATGTCTTGTATATATCAGTGTTTCCCAGACTTCTTACAGATGAAAACCCCTTTTCTGACTATCTATTGCCTGATAATTGTTCCCATAGCATCTGGGAATGAGGAAAAACTAATTCACTTCAATCTTTGGTGAGAGATCAGGTCTTCCAGAGCAGAGGGGCAAAATGAGACAGCAAGAACTGGCTGCTGACACATTTAAAAAAAAAACAAACTGCTGCCAACAAGTCATCAACATAACTCATATTTTGTTATTTTTGTTTTGGTGTACCTTTTACTTTTTTTGATAACAATTTCATTTTATTTTTAATAACTTAATTAACATTTACAATAATTTCTTACAACTGTTTGTGATTCTTCTGGAGTTTGAGAACTGCAATTTAACAAAAATATATTTCCTGTGTTTCCCTGTTTATATATGATAGCACTTCAACAGAGGAATGACAAAAGCCTTTTTAACTCAAGTATATTGAGTCCTGTTTATTGCCTCCCTACCATCCAGTAGGCAAACTGTCCTGACAAAGGAAGAAATTAGGATTTTTTTTTTTTCCTTTCCTATCTTCTTATTCTCTAGGTATTTATGCATTGATTGTTTAAGCATATAGTATAGAGTATCTTCTGGGATGTTGTAGTTAACCTGACTGGTCTATATAACTTTACTTCTTCCTTTGTGTGAGCCTGCAACCATACTGCAGTCAAACAAGATCCAGGTTTAAAATATACAGCCCTGGAAATTTGAGGCACAAAGTACCATGAACAAAATGTTTCTAGTAGGCTAGGCTTTCACTGTACTTTGAAAGTGCCTACCGCATCTGTGAAATAACTTGTAAAGATTAAACAAAGCTTACAGTGGAAAAAATACAACGTATAACAGTGTCTAAACTTTAACTGGGTGCAGGTACCCAGGCGCCGGCAGCAGCAGCGGGGGCTGTGGGACAGGCCCTGTGAGGAGCGGCGGGGACCACCCCGTGCCCGACACAGCCAGTTCTGGCCAGCTTCAATAGCCCCACTGCAGGGCAGGGCTGAGCCCCTCAATAAATTCAAATAATGGGCAATAAATTCAACTAACTTTCCTCAAGTCTGTTTGCCTGTGACAGTTATTGGTTAGGGATATCTCTGTCTATCTCTACCCATGAGATTTTTCCTCCTCTCTTCTCCCCCTGTCGAGGAGATGGATTGAGAGAGTGGCTGGGTGGATGTTTGGCAGCCACCCAAGGTCAACCCATCACAAAACAGCACATGCGGTTCACAGTAAGTATGTAGTAACTAATATAGTTCTTTTAGAACAAATTCCTGATTCACTGGGAATTCAGTGTCAAACCTTTCATTAACTTTTGTACACACATAATTTAATCTAAATTTTTAGAATATTGCTGCATTAAAATTTCACTTGGGAAAAAAAGGTAAAGCCCAGATCAGACAATACTTTTTTAAAGCTGAGGGAACAGTTTCATAAATAAGCCATTTGTATTACTGAGTAATTTTAACTATATAAAACACATTAAAGTATCCCAGAGAACTATGTCATCTTGCAAATAATTTCAGTATCTGAAGTAAAGATGACTCCAACACTCTTTTGAATGCCTGAAATTTAAGATCTATTCATATGAGCTATCTTGCTCCATCCCCTTCCAACCTGGTCCAGCTGTAGTAAAAGCAGTAATCTGTGGTTGAAACTTACCTTACACTCACAGTCATATTCTGAAGAAACCTTTCTCTAGTGATGACAGAGAGCCCAGTGGGATTAAATTCAGTAGACTAGAGTTAACCTTGTGTGTATCACCCTTACTAGGTATCTTAGAATATATGCACACCTTGTTGAAGAAGGAAGAGATGATGAATTTTTTAAGACAGTTTCATCAAAGCATTAATTAAGAGGCTTACGCAAATATTTACAGCCAAGAATTTTTAAGCCTAACTAATAAGCAACTCACTTTTGACAGCTGACAGGTATAAGGAGAAAGCATAGCAAAAAAATTCCAGTATCAGTAGAATTCAAAGAACTTTTCCTAACTTTTCTTGTACTATTTCATGAGCTTTCTGATCATTAAAGCACCGTTTAAGCTAGATGGGGATTTGAATTTTTAGCTTTGAAAACAAGAAGAGAATAAAACAATCTAGGAAATGAACACAAACCTCCAATCTTAATTATCATAAATTAGCATTCTCACCAGAAAACTACAAAGGTTACAGTTCCTTTATTTTCCCACTGTCGTCACTTCAAGTAATTTTATCTCAACAGTATTTAAACTTTGATTAGAATTAAGAGTTTCTGGAGCCCAATCTTGTACACACATGTTGTTACAATTTGGGTTATCAGCTATTAAAAAACCCCCAACAAATAAAACCAACACAGATGACACCAAATTGAGTGGGAGTGTCAACTTGCTCGAGGGGAGGAGGACTCTGCAGAGGGACCTGGAGAGGATAGATCTATGGGCTGAGGACAACTGTATGAGGTTTAACAAGGCCAAGTGACGGGTCTTGCACTTTGATAACAACAACCCCATGCAAGGCTACAGACTCGGGGAAGAGTGGCTGGAAAGCTCCCTGATGGAAAAGGACCTGGGGGTGTTGGTTGACAGCTGACTGAATATGAGCCAGCAGTGTGCCCAGGTGGCCAAGAGAGCCAATAGCATCCTGGCTTGTATCAGGAATAGTGTGGCCAGCAGGAACAGGGAAGCGATCATGCCCCTGTACTCTGCACTGGTGAGGCCGCACCTCAAATACTGTGTTCAGTTTTGGGCCCCTCACTACAGCAAAGATGTTGCAGTGCTGGACCATGTCCAGAGGAGAACAACAAAACTGGTGAGGGGTCTGGAGCACAAGTCTTCTGAAGAGCAACTGAGGGAACTGGTGTTGTTTAGCCTGGAGAAAAGGAGGCTGACAGGAGACCTTATCGCCCTGTACAACTACCTGAAAGGAGGCTGTAGCCAGGTGGGGGTCAGTCTCTTCTCTCTGGTAATGGGCAATAGGATGAGGAGAAATGGACTCAAGTTGCACCAGGGCAGGTTTAGGTTAGACATTAGGAAAAATTTTTTCACCGAAAGGGTTGTTAAGCATTGGAAAGAGCTGCCCAGGGAAGTGGTTGAGACCCCATCCCTGGAGGTATTTAAAAGACGGGCAGACGAGGTGCTTAGGGAAATGGTTTAGTGGTGGTTAACTTTTGGTTAACAGTGGGACTTGATGATCTTAAAGGACTTTTCCAACCTAAGCAATTCTGTGATTCTTTGATTCTAACAATGAGTTATCAGCTACTATAACTTGAGGTTTACGCTTTTCGTAATTTCCTGGTGCGAATTGATATGACTATGTTAACACCTTTTCATACTCTTCAAGGGTTACCTTTTTGTAGAAGTACATGTATCTGTCTGTGTTCCTCCCACTGAAATTTGCACAAACATCTATCATGAAGGAATGATAACCCAATGATTTAACTATTACCACAGGTAATAGGTCAATGATGAGTTACCTGATGTGTAATGACCACAGAATCATAGAATCATAGAATATTTTGGGTTGGAAGGGACCCCTAGAGGTCATCGAGTCCAACACCCCCACAGTGAGCAGGGACACTGCTAACTAGATCAGGTTGCTCAGAGCCCCATCCAACCTGGTCTTGAATGTTTCCAGGGATGGGGCCTCCACTACCTCTCTGGGCAACCTGTTCCAGTGTTTTACCACCCTTATTGTAAAGAATTTCTTCCTTATATCCTGTCTAAACATACCCTGTTTTAGTTTAAAACCATTACCCCTTGTCCTGTCACAGCTGGCCCTACTGAAAAGATTTTCCCCATCTTTTCTATAGGCCCCCTTTAGGTACTGAAAGGCCACAATCAGGTCTCCCCGCAGCCTTCTTTTCTCCAGGCTGAACAAGCCCAACTCTCTCAGCCTGTCCTCATAGGAGAGGTGCTCCAGCCCTCGGATCATTTTTGTAGTCCTCCTCTGGACCCGCTCCAACAGTTCCATGTCCTTCTTGTCCTGAGGGCTCCAGAGCTGGATGCAGTACTCCAGGTGAGGTCTCACCAGAGCTGAGTAGAGGGGCAGAATCACCTCCCTCGACCTGCTGGCCACACTTCTCCTGATGCAGCCCAGAGTACGGTTGGCCTTCTGGGCTGCCAGCGCACATTGCCGGCTCATGTCCAGCTTTTTGTCCACCAGCACCCCCAAGTCCCTCTCGGCAGGGCTGCTCTCAATCCTTTCTTTCCCCAGCCTGTATTGATACTGGGGGTTACCCCGACCCAGGTGCATGACCTTGCACTTGGCCTTGTTGAACCTCATGAGGTTCACACAGGCCCACCTCTCCAGCCTGTCCAGGTCCCTCTGGATGACATCCCGTCCTTCTGGTGTGTCAACCGCACCACTCAGTTTGGTGTCATCCACAAACTTCCTGAGGGTGCACTCAATCTCGCTAAGTCATTGATGAAAACATTAAACAGCACTTATCCCAGTACGGACCCCCGAGGGACACCACTCATCACCGGTCTCCATCTGGACATTCAGCCATTGACCACTACCCTCTGGATGTGACCATCCAGCCAGTTCCTTATCCACCGAACAGTCCACCCATCAAATGCATAACTCTCCAATTTAGAGAGAAGGATGTTGTGGGGGACCGTGTCAAAGGCTTTGCAGAAGTCCAGATAGATGACATCCATTGGTTTTCCTTTATCCACCGTTGTCGTCACACCGTCATAGAAAGCCACTAGGTTCGTCAGGCAGGACTTGCCCTTGGTGAAGCCATGCTGGCTATCTCAAATTATCTCCCTGGCCTCCATGTGCTTTAGCATAGCTTCTGGGAGGATCTGTTCCATCATCTTCCCAGACACAGAGGTGAGGCTGACAGGTCGGTAGTTCCCAGGGGTGTTTCTTTCTACCCTTTTTGAAAATGGGCACAATTTTTCCCTTCTTCCAGTCACCAGGGACTTCACCTGACTGCCATGACTTTTCAAATATCACGGAGAGTGGCTTGGCAATTACATCGGCCAATTCCCTCAGGACTCTGGGATGCATCTCATCAGGTCCCATGGACTTATGTGCGTTCAGGTTCCTCAGGTGGTCACAAACCTGATCTTCTCCTACAGCAGGAAGGGTTTTGCCCTCCCGGTCCCCCTCATGCCATCCATCAACTCGGGAAGGGTGAGGAGAGAGGTTGCCAGTGAAGACTGAGGCAAAAAATTTGTTGAATACCTCAGCCTTCTCCTCATCTGCTGTTACTAGCTTGCCAGTCTCGCTCATCAGCGGGGGTTCGCTTTCTTTAACCATCCTTTTCCGGCTGATATACCTGTAGAAACCCTTCTTATTATTCTTTGCATCCCTAGCCAAGTTTAGCTCCAGCTGCACCTTGGCCTTCCTGACCCCATCCCTACATAACCGGACCGCGTCCCTATACTCTTCCCAGGATGCCTGTGCCTGCTTCCACTGCCTGTGCAGTCCCCTCTTCCTCCTTAGTTTGACCAGCACCTCTTGTCTCAGCCATGCTGGTCTCTTCCCTTCTTTGCCCGATTTCTTACACATCGGGATCGAGAGCTCCTGCGCTCTGTGGATCATGTCCTTAAAAATCTGCCAGCTGTGTTCTGTTCCCCTGTCCCTGAGGACTGTTTCCCAGGGAGTCCTTCTGACTATCTCCTTGAGGAACTGCAAGTTTGCTTTTCTAAAATTCAGGGTCCTGACTATACTCTTTGTTCTTCCCATTTCCCTCAGGAGCGTGAGCTCTACCAGCGCGTGATCACTGCAGCCCAGGCTGCCTCCGATCTTGACATCTCCGACGAGCTCACTTGCATTGGTGACCACCAGGTCCAGTATCTCATCCCCTCGGGTAGGGGTGTCTATTACCTGGCTTAAGAAGTTGTCCTCAATGCATTCGAGAAACCTGCTGGATGGCCTACAGCTTGCTGTGTTGGTTTTCCAGCAGATGTCAGGGTGGTTGAAGTCCCCCAGCAGGACAAGAGCCTGAGACCACGAAGCCTCCCGGAATTGGAGGAAGAACGCTTCGTCAGTCAGCTCCTCTTGATCTGGCGGCCTGTAGTAGACACCAACCACCAGGTTCCCTTTGTTGCCTCTCTCTCTGATTCTTACCCATAAGCTTTTGACCTGCTCGTGGCTATTCTTCAGGGACAGCTCTTCACACTGTAATGATTTCTTGATGTAAAGGGCAATGCCTCCGCCCCTCCTTCCTCGCCTGTCCCTTCTGAACAGCCTGTAGCCATCAATAGCTACATTCCAGTCACAGGATTCATCCCACCAGGTTTCTGTAATGGCAATCAGGTCGTAGCTTTCTAGCAGCACGATAGCTTCCAACTCCTCTTGTTTGTTTCCCATGCTGCGTGCGTTTGTATAGAGGCATTTCATCTGAGCTGTTGGCCTCGTCACCTTCATAGCAGAACACCCCTCGTTTCCCTTGAGGTGTTTCACAGGCTTTTCCTTGTTGGCTCCTACTACCTCAGGAGCCTTCGGCTCACCTCCGCCAGACTTCAACTTCGCTGCAGTGCCCCTGGCACACTGCTGGGCAACAGGTTGAGGGCTCATACTAGCCCCTAGTCCCTCTAACCCTTGTGTTTCATCCCCTAGCCTGTTGCTGGCAAGCCCGATAGGTTCCCCTTCCCCCTTCACATCTAGTGTAAAGCCCTGTCAATGAGCCCCGCAAGCTCCTGGGCAAAGACCCTCTTCCCCCTTTGAGAAAGCTGGCTCACATTTGACGCCAGCAAGCCTGGTGCCATGTAGACCATCCCGTGGTCAAAGAACCCAAAGCTGTGGTGGTGACACCAGTCGCAAAGCCACGTGTTAATAGATTGAGTCCGCCTGTACTGCCCAGTGTCTCTGCCCACCGCTGGAAGGAGTGAGGAAAAAATGACCTGTGCTCCAGATTCCTTCACTAACCACCCCAAGGCTTTGAATTCTTTTTTGATCACCCTCGGGCTACTTACTGCAACTTCATCAGCACCCACGTGGAAGAGCAGTAAGGGATAGTAGTCCGAGGGTCAGACCAGGCTAGGAAGTTTCCTAGTGACGTCTCTAACCCGGGCTCCTGGGAGGCAGCAGACCTCCCTAAGAGCAGGGTCTGCCTGGCATATTAGTCCCTCTGTTCCTCTCAGATGGGAATCTCCCACTACTATTACCCACCTCTTCTTCCTCGTGGATGTAGTAGTAATACGATAGGGAGGTCTTTCTGATCTTTGTGCCTCCTGTGATGTGGATAGGTCAACACCTACCCCATCCACCACCTTGTCTTCCACCTCTAGAGCCTCATATCTGTTACTCAGAGGCACCTGGGCAGATGCAGTGGGCAAGGAAAGGGTTCTCCTCCTGCCCCGACTGCAGACAAGTTTCCACTCACTGCTCTCCATTGAGGCCCTTCCTTCATCCTGACGGGGGGGATACTCGTTCCCTTTGATCCCAGGACTTTTTTGGTGGCTGCTTCTGCATAGATTTCTGGGAGGACAGGGCGCGGCTCCACCAGTCTATTTCCTGCTCTGCTTCCCTGATGCCTGTCTACCTCTTCCCTTAGCTCCGCCACCAGGCAGAGTAGGTAGTCTACCTGCTCACATCTTATGCAGGTGTCGCCTTTGCTGGTGCCCGTTTCCAGCGCCAGCTGGTGGCACTCCCTGCAGCCAGAGACCTGGACCGCTGCGTGCTTTCCAAGGCCCTCAGTCTGTGTTGAGGCTTCCTTTCTGACCAGCAGATTAGATCTAGCCTTCTGCCGGGGGGGTGCCATGGCTGGGCTTCCTCTCAGCAGCTGAGTTTCATGAGCTTACCTCGGGAGTTGGGGGAGGGACCTTGCCCTGCCTGTGCAAACTGATGCACCACGCCCTTCTGACGCGCCACGCCCTGTTTGCCCGTCCTGTTCACCGCGCTCCGGGTCACTCGCGCTCCCTGGGGGCTGCTTTTGTACGACAGGAGGGTCAGGCCACCCATGCTGAGTCAGAGCTGCCGCTGGTCAGGAGCTGGCTCTGAGGTGGGGGGGGGGGGGGGAAGGGGGGCTGGGGTGCCCTCTCCCTCCCTGCGCTTTTGACTTCGTGGTTCTGCCGCTTTTAGGAAAGGGTCCCCCGGCGCCCTTCGCCTTGGTGTCTGCGCTGAAAATATATCTCAGCTTACTGCTGACTTGCAATACTTATGCTAAAAAATATTAAAATACCTTTGTATCCTGAAGATTGCATGTGTATCCTGAAGATTGCATGATTCTATGATATTCATATAAACCTTGTATAGGCAAGTTTTTGTTTTATATAATTTATGAGTTTTGTGACGTATTTAAAGAAGAAGATGGTATTTTAGCAACTAGGTAGGGTTTTTTGTGAAGAGCTCCTCAACTTAGTTTGTAGTATTTTTTTATTTCTTCTAATCTAGTGAATGTAGATGTAACTTCTCAGTCTTGTAATTCCTGACTAGCAGATTTCTTCTCTCCACCTCTCTCTCTCCTGTCAGAATGCGAATTTTACTTGGCTTCCATATCTAGATCTCAGTTTTGTATTTACAAGTCTACCTTTTCTACCATGAATGACCCTATTTAAATCAAAGGAACTGAATGCATCATTAAGTTGTCTATAAGTTTGTGGAGGACAGAAGGCAGACTCATCACTTTAATTAGCGTTTCAAACACTTTAATCACCATTTGATTTATTTTTCAAATACTGTTGAATCGAATAAGTTATCCATATTATAAATGAAGTGAATGAACTATAACAACGTAAGTACAGTTATATGAGGGACATAACCTACATTCTGATGAGATAAACTAAATTAGCATTTAACAATATTTTTACATCCATAATTAATCATACTGGAAAATGGGACAGTTACCTACCTAATTACCTAGATGTTTCGTCAAACAAGGTAACTGGATAATTAGACTCCTAAATCCTGTCATGTATACATTTAATTAATTGTTGTTAATTATTATTAAGTTTATTAGCTCTTACCATACACTTTCACCTACACATTAGGAGCTGTTTTATGGTCACTATTTATTCTGCAACTGAGCTTAATCTGCCTGTTTATACTTTTAAAACATATCATATAATTGAACTGGAATAATTTAAAATATTTTTTAACATTCTTTGTTTCAGCTGTACTTCAGAAACCTTCAGTCTTTCAACTCTGGATGCAAATGTGTTATTTCTCAGTGTATTAACCAGCTTATGCTGATGTCAGTTATATTACCTTGCTAATTGCTACATAGTTTTTAGGATTTGCCATCACATTGG
Source organism: Butorides virescens (assembly GCA_017310255.1). Classification (NCBI taxonomy): domain Eukaryota; kingdom Metazoa; phylum Chordata; class Aves; order Pelecaniformes; family Ardeidae; genus Butorides; species Butorides virescens. The sequence goes on from JADKXX010003598.1 coordinate 107,682, forward strand.
AATAGACAAAAGAGGTGGGTTTACTAAAAAAAATCATGAGATTTTAATTGTAGCAATTTCCCCATCTTTTTTCCTGATAGAAAGCTGTGGTAGTTTCTAATTTAATGCCTTTTTTCCCCTCCTCCCTAAAAACCCAAAGAAGTGTATCCTCATTAATGTGAAACTCTCAATCTCTTACACTGTTGCTTTAAAACGCCTTTGACAGTTTACTTTGTTGTGAGTATAGAGCATGATTTATAGAGAATTTAAAGCTAGATTAGCCGCCTTTCATGTGAGTAAAGTGTGAGGAGTAACTGAGGATTTTCCCAAGCGGACATTAGTTTATCTTTTGAGAATCATTTAAGGGGAAGAATATCCATTGCTTAATGTAATAGTGCACACCAATCTGTATCTAAATAACATGGTCACAGACTCATTAGAATTACCAAAAGCAGATAAGTATACCCATTGCAATATTTTATGTTGACCTTTTGGAAACCTAATGAGGTGGAATGAAATTAACTCATACCTAAGTGGCAATGAATGAAAAAAAGAGAATCAGTAAAGACAGCAAAAAAGAGGTAGAAAAGAAATTAAGAAGAGCAATAAGAAGAAGACTGGCATAATGGGCTTCAGTGGTTATTTTTAATGCCAGAAAGAATGTGGAAGTTAAGGGGGAGGTCTTAAAAGACTGAAGTAAACTGCAGAGCAGAGAAAGGGGAAGGAGAAAAGAAGGGAAACGGCAGTTGGGAGGTCAAGTACCAAAGAAATTATTGTGCTTCCATAATAAGGGAAGAGCAGAGAGTTCGGCAGTTAAGATAAATGCAACCAGCAGATGATGACTGTATTTTTTAAGAGATTTAGAAAGCTGAGTTTTTCAGATCTGTACAGAAACCAAACACACTTAGAATCACTGAATCATAGAATCAATTAGGTTGGAACAGATCTTTAAGATCATCAAGTCCAACTGTTAACCTAACACTGCCAAGTCTACCACTAAACCATGTTCCTAAGCACAACATCTAAATGTCATTTAAATACATTTGGGGATGAGGACTCAACCACTTCCCTAGGCAACCTTTTTCAATGTTTGACAACCTACTTGGAACTTCCCACAAAGGCATATTTTGAATATATTTCATTTTAGAATGAAATGTTTAGAAAAGCATCATAAAAAGGTTTGTGAAAAAAAAACAACTAATTCTTTTATTTGAAATTTGATGTTATTTTCCTCATGTTCAGTTTCTATAAAACTGCATTTTCACAAAGAAAATAATTTCTTTTTTTTTTTTTTTCCAAATATGATGAAGCCTCACTCACCAAAATCTAATAGGAACAGATATAGATGGATGATGTTAAAGGTAGGTCGTACAGAGAATACATTTTTTAAAGGAAATCTATAGAATATGCATACAGGCTTTAGTGCAAAGGTATGTAGACTAGCTCTGAACATGGTAACAGGCTTCCAAACAGGGTGCAGTAAAAGATTGTTCAGACTGACCAGCTCAAAGCCCATAAGAGGCTTTCATGGGCTTTTGTGAGAAGAGAGAAGAGGGAAGTTGGCTAATTAACTGTGGCAAATCATTACTCAAAGGACACAAGTGTGGTCCTTAGGAGTTTTACTGTAAAAATCAATACTGACAATCCCTTGGAAAATTTGCATTACCCATCCAGTTTTACTTTAAACACTTTACCGGTGTTTTGACTGGTTCTTGATTTTAGATGCTGGCTGGCTCTGTAACTGGCTGAAAAGAGATTCATCTCTGAGGCTAGTTGAGCTAGAGAATTGTCTGAAAAGTTCAGTGGAAATTTTGGACTGCTGATCCATACACTGGCTTACTAAATCCTCTGATTAGTTCATTTGCTTCAACTTTGGGTTATCTAGAAAAGGAAAATAGGTCCCGCATAAATGAGATCAATTGATTATTTTATGGCAGTAATTTTCGATGCTGTCTCTAATTTCACTCTCTCAGTGAAGTCAGCTTAGAGACACTACTTTTTTTAACCTTTCATGAGGTGGATTGTAACCTAGATCATGGTTCACCTTTCATAACAGGCCATTTCACAAAGCTACAGAGCTTTGTGGATGATTCTTTAAACAGCTTGAGGCAAAGTTAAACTGTTGGTAGCTCTCATGTATTGGTTTGTGTCACTGTCAGACATGTTTGTTCTCATATTCCAAAGCTCCTGAAATGGATGTCTGATCCAGCTGACTCTAATGTAAATAAGAAACAACTCTATAGAATTCAGTGCATGTTTAAAACTTATGCAGGAATTATATCCTGTTTGATTAATCCCTGCAGTCTGAGCTAATAGACATGGCGTTTCAGCCTTACTGCTAGTAGGCCTAACTAAAAAATTTCCACAGAGAATTTTGCTGTTTGAAAAGAATGTTCTGTTGCAACTGTTTTACAAGAACCCATTCATTTTCTTCAATACTTCCTAAGGAAATAAGTCAAGATAAATCACATTTGGTTCTCTCTTGATAGCTAAAACCAATCACAATTTTCTAACTAAGCAGAGTTTTGCCATTAAGTGCCAATGACTGAACCTGAAAAGTCTCTCAGAAAATACCATGGATTTTAAGATGCTTCAGAGCTCTGAAGCCAGGATCTAAAGGCATCACTTCCAAGATCCCTCACACATTCTAGTGATGGCAGCTCTGTCTTAGCTGCAAGACCTAGAAGCCTAGGTTTTTAACAGCCTACGTTGTAAGGCTACCTTGTCAGGCTACTCAAACTCCTTACCATGAAGCCAGCAAACAAGGAACTGTTTGAATTAAAGATTGATTTCTGGTTCCATCCCAGAGCCTCATAGCCTTCACAAGGCAACCTGTCAGAATTTTAGGTTATGAGGTCCACAAGAATCCCAAGAACACAAAAATAAATTACTCCCATTCCTCTTTTGACTCAGAATTGACTTTTCATGGTAAACTTTGAGACATCTGACTGAATTCTGTTTGGCTCAAAATAACATGTCAATCATGCATATCAACCAGTTATAAAGAACAGAATTTTCACAATGTAAAATCATTATTTCTTAGAAATACATGAAATAAAAAGGTGTGATAGATTGCTAAAATATAAAATTTTTCACTTTATTTAAATTTGAATAAGGTAGTTTCATTAAGTTTGTTGCATTTAAATAGCAGTTTCTGGATTAAGTTTACTATGTGATCTATCAATCCTCTCCAGTTGCCTGAAAATGGCATTTGAACAAGCTGAAATTAATAAATACACATCTAGTTTCAAAATGTGCTTTGAAATTCCCAGCATACCAGATGAAGATATTTCCACTGTTGTCGCTGATGGTTCCTCACATGACATTTAGATTGCACTTTTCTTAACCAAACTGTGAGAGTGGTCTCAATCTGTTTTCCAGATTAGAGTTTTGATTACATTTAAACCATTGTTTATTTAGGAGAATAAATAAACAGCTTAATATGTTCAAATACTTGTATTACTTGAAGTATCTTTTTTGGAACAAGTGATTTTATGGATCTGTGTTGTATTGTTCAGTGCATTTATGCACAATCACTGTTTGCACTGCAAGGCAGCAAAGGAGAACATCTGGCTTCCTGCATTGTCCTGGATTCTGTACATGAGCTCTGGTGGAAGACTTTGGAGGAAGGGCCGTCTTTCTTTGCAACTAAACTAGACATGTTTGGAGGGAAATACTTCTACAATTTGGCATGGGACTAGTAGTAAAAGAAAATTAGAAAGCCTGCTGAGAAGACCAAAAAGCAGATACAGATTCAGGCTTCAAAAGTAACAGAAAGAAGGACTTTCTGGTGTGTCATAGGGTACCTGAGGATGAAGAGTTTGCTGGAACCAGTAAAGTTCACTCAGCTGCTAACTGAGTGAAACTTTGAAAAATAGGACCCATTCTGAAAAGATATAGTGTGAGAAAAAAGGTTGCTTATTGTATTTCTACTTATATCTTGTCTCATTCTGAAGAGTCTTTTTCCAATTTTGAAAAGTTTCTGTTTGTAGTTTCTGTTCTAATAAAAAAAGATGGTCTTCAGAAGTTAAAATTCCCTTTGTGTTTTGAGTTTCTCAAATGGGTAAAGGAAAGGGGATTTACCTCAGAGCTCTAGTCAGCTCAGGAGTGGTCATAATCATAAAAAAACCCACAAGCACCAGTTGACTTTGAATACACCAGAAGACTTTGTTCTCATTCAGACAGTATTTCACATTGGAAAATATTTTTTTTAAAACCCAAACGACAAGTATTTCCATGTTTGATTTGATTTAGCTTGTACCGCTTTGAGGGGAGGAGGTAGAGGAGTTAAGAGTGAAGTTGAGCTTGGGAAGAAGAGAGGGAAAGTGTTGTTTTAATTTTTATTTGTTTCTCACTATCCAAACCTATTTTGATTGGCAAGGAGTTAAAATAATTTTCCCAAATCAAGTCTGTTTTGCCTGTGATGTTTATTGGTAAGTGATCTCTCTGTCTTTATCTTGAACCACTATGGTTTTCATCTTACTTTCTCCCCCTGACCTGTTGAGCAGGGGGAGTAGAGAGCAGCTGGGTGGGTGCCTGGCAGCTGACCAGGTTCAAGCCACCACACAACCCTGCAGTGATGCTAACCTAAATGTAAAATCTGAATTTTTTTAAATTTAAAATTGTCTAAAATCATATAATAGCATAAATGAAAACTTAACTTCAGGGAAGATCTCAGAACCTGGGAAAGAAAATATAATGTGTCTGTAGAGTCATGAGGTGGTATTTAACAGCCCATTTGAATTATAGGTCAAGTCCTATAACCTCAGGTCTTTAATGTTGGAAGAGATAAACTAATCAACACTGGAGGAAAAGATTGTGGGGGAAAGAGGGAGACGTGCATATCTTTCTATCAAGCTGCTAAGCAACAAGTGGTCTGAAGCAGAACATCCAAGGTCCTGTTATGCTTTAGTCAAAAGGTCTTAAAGGGTTTGTTATCTTTACAATACTTGCTGGCATATTTGTAGAGAAAGGAATTGTAAATAAATGAAGGAAAGAGGATTAAAGTAAAGCTAGGTTCTGATAGAACTTTTTCCTTTGCAAAGCAAGCTACAGAGGGGTAAGCTGTTTTCAGGACAAGTGTTTCTGAGAAAAAAATAATTTCTTTCAGATTTGTTATTGAAACAAAATAAATGCTTCCATTAAAATGTTTACTTCTTTTTGTTAAGGGAAAAACCTTTCTGTCAGATGTTTCTTTCCTTTTTTTTTTTTCTTTTTTTTTGTTGCTGTTTCTGCTGCTGTTGTTATTGTACCTGAAGAGAGGTGGAGTGAAAAGCTATGTTTGCTGTCTTGTAGAAGACAAAAGTTAAGCAAGAAAGATTCACAGAAAGAAAGAAGTCACCTTTCCATAGAACAAACATGACAGAGCAGAACAAGGTTATTTTGGCTTTTAGCACTAATTTAAACACACAGTTGTGAATTTTTTTATCTTGGACTAATAGAACATGAAGCAGGAAGGCAATCCAGCAAACTACTTAGTGATAATAAGTGGAAATAGCTGTGTATTAGATTTACGTACTATCTAACTTTTCTCCTCTCAAAACCCCAAAACTAATGCTCTGATAGGATTTTATTGTTATTTAAATGGTTATTTTTAGTGAGTTTATGACTGTTCCTTTAATCACTGCTTGTCCTACTTGTGTCTTTTTTTTTTCCAAAGAAATTAATTAATTATGTCCTGAAATTTCTATCACACAACATGAAATCTCAGGACCATGTATAGACATCACACACTGGAACTATGTACAGTGCTCTACAATACTCTGCTGCCAGTAGAGGATCATCATCTTTTTGCAAACTTTGCAGTTGCATCAAAGACTAAGTGATCTGCTCAGGACAAGACCCATAGCCAAGAGTTAGCCATGTACCTGACTGTAAACAGTGTCTTTGAGCTGTCTGACCCCCTGGAAGTGAATGTGTCTGCCTTTTTTTCTTTTCTTTCTTTTTCCTTTGAGGTGGACTAGTCTGTTACCAGAACATAAATTACACCTTTTACAAGTCCATGAGACAAATTCTTCTGAGTCTCAAAATCAAAATGGTAGTGAGAATGTTCTGCATCTTGGTGCTTCATATATTCATCTGAGAAGTGGAGCAATAGGGCCTAATCTGTCTTCCAATTAATATTTCAGTCTGGGAAGTACAACAGGGCCAACAAGAGATATTGAAAATTCTGATTCCAGAGTACCCTGAAAATCTTCCAGTTCAAATGATCTCTTCAAAATAAGAAAATGAAGTTTTAAAATCCTCTCAGACTCAGGCTCTAGTTTCATGTATGTTTAGTTGGCATTGCCACCAAAAAAAAAGAAATCTATCCTTTTGGTTGTTTGTACTCATCCCTGTACTACATGAGCACAACTACTAAGACAGACAACCAAAACATTTTCTTCCCATTTTTCACCCTCTCTATCTCCATACACAAACCTACCACATCTGTTTTAGTAGGAAATTGTTGTGGTTTTTTTTTTTTTCTTTTGTCATTGCAATTTGTAACAAAAAGTAATTTAATTTCACGTCATAAAGACTTTTCCTTACAAAATGGAAACGTTATTCCAATATATATATTTACAACCAAGTTATAATTATGTCTGCGTACATGTACAGGACTGTGGTTGTGCACTTGAGTTCACAGCCACACATAAATATATGTATATTAGAACTGTTTTGTTAATTACATTTCCTGTTTACATCCTTGTCAAAATAGGTATTCTTTTTCCAGGTGTTTTTTTTTTTTTTTTTTTTTTTTTTATATCTTTGAGAGCTTAAATAATGAGTGAAAGGTGAAATAACTTCATGTTCCTTTCAGATGAGTCACTGCACCATCTTTGTAGGGCAATATTAGTAACTAGGATGATAAAGAGCACTCTAAGCCTTCATGACTGCTTCATGACTGTGATTCATACAGCTCACAGAAGTACCACATCTGTTTTCTACAAAAAATGTAATACATCTTTAAAAGTAAAAGGAAAACAAAGAAGAACCAAAAGGGCAGAACATAAGGGTAAAGCTGACTGAATAGCTTCCTGGGTATCTTAGGTACTTTCTATTTGTAATGGAAGATCCAAGTTTGGATCTTTCAAAAAATTCCACTTGGAGGAAAAGAATGGGTTCTATTAAACCTACTGCTAAAAGATAACTCTGTCAGCTTTTTGACAGTTTTGCCCAGGTATTTTCTAAACTGCGTTCACTTATCTGAAGTCTGGCCACTCTCTGGTTTTCAAAATATTTTGATGTTACAAATGTACATATTTCCAAGTGTAATTTCAAAACACTCTGTAACTGATCTTTTCTTTTGTGAGCTATCCAAACCTAAAAGTGTCATTAATACTCCTGATTGTTACTATCATGTCAATTCCATATTATTTTTTTTAAATGCAACTTCTATCTCACTTTTTGTTTGTGATAATTCTGATCATTTTCTTCTCTAGCAGTGTCAAATTGAGAACACTAGGAACACTAATCTCATTCTCACATGGGGATGGATTGACAATAACACACTCTTAAAGTAGATCAAATATATCCCGTCCTCTCAGCAGGCAGGAAAAGACTCAAGCAGCAGTCAGCAAAAACAGAAGAAAGAATCCATTAAAAAAACTCACAAAGAGAAAAAGAGAAGAGGAAAAAAAATCTTAATTCTATAATTTTCTCAGGTTATTCTGGATTTCAAGAAAGTTATCAGTGATAGTCTAAATAATAACTGCTCTGTACAAGAGGGAATAGAATAATTTTATAAATATTCTTTCAGAAAGTACCCCAAACCATGGTGATTTGCATTTTACATTTAGTTAAATACAGGCAAAACTTAGGGTTTGGTTTCTTAAGTACTCATTTAGATCTCAGTGAATGATTCATGAGAATAGGCTTTGGTGGGAGTGTTAAACAGAGAACTTTGCAAAGCAGGCCCATTTTTTTTTGCGACAGACAAACCTGTTTAAATTAAAATCTGTGCTTATGTTTGTATCCATCTGGATACTCTGCTTTCGGAGCCAACTTTTCTAATTCTAAAGGCAGTTTAGCACAAATGTCAGTTTTAAATAACTACTTTCAAATACTATTAGCTGACTACGAAAGAAGAAAATTGAACTAAAAACTTCTCTAGTTTGCATAAGTTGTAAAAGTTAATAGATTATTTGGAGAGATAATATGGTTCCTATAATAACTGTTTATTGCTCCTTCCCATAATGTATTTAACATTACAGTTGATTTTAAGCTATAACATTCTTCTATGTCTGACTGAATATGAGCCTGAGAAGAAAACCTGAAACCTGCTCCTGAATTCTGTACATTTATGAAAAAAAGGTTCAGAAAGTTCTGAAAACCTTATTCTCTTCTCATGTTTACATAGTAGTTTGTACATACAGTGAAGCTAATAGGTTATAATAGTGAAAGAAGAATAATTCCTTGGAGAACTGGCATATCAGTTCATTTTACTATAGAATCTGAAGTAATCTATCGCTAATATATTTTCTGAAAATCATCGGATAAACCTAAGGGGTTTGCAATGTTTTTTCACACTTAAGCATTTGTGATTTGTAATACAGTCGATTACTGTTTCAAAGTAACTATAGCCATCCTACTGAGTGGGTAATCAAATAGTTCCTCCTCAACTTTCTTCTTCTGAATTTCATATAAATTTTTAATTAATGCCTTACATTACTTGAGCTTTTATGCAATTACATGATAAATTATTCAGTTTTTGATGTTATGTTTTAGACAGATGTTAAATCAAAGAAGTTAATGATTAAACACATTTTAATAGATTTGCCACTGTAGCTTTTACTCACTTTAAAAATAGTTTTTGATTGAATTTTAGTGTTCATGAAAGTGAAAGGCTAAGAACCATGTTTTTCAAAAGGCTCTTTACTGAGCCTCTGACTAATTACACAGTTCTGTAGACATACGAATTATATTCCATAAACAAAAACTTAGATGAAAAGGAATTAATTGGCATTAAGCATGATCCCCCCCCAGCCTAAAAGACTTAAGAAATAACAAAGTATTTGTTACTTCTTAACCTCAGCTTGATGGTCATATGATTTCCAGAGTCAGACTCCACACTTTAAAAATAGCATTTTTTCTGCTTCTAAAAGACAAAGAAACCTGCTAAAATTACTCACCATTAAAATATAAAGCAAATCTTTACCCACTGTTTTTCTGTGAGCACTAAGCCATCCAAGGACTGTTGCAGCTCAGTATCATTCTATGTTTCCTCTGCAGAATTTCTCTTTGGATGGTGGCATGACTGTGAAAGTAATAGGATAATATGCAGGACAACCAATTTCACTTCAGACTCCTGCTCTGGCTGGCTGGGTCCAACATGTTCTGTGCTGCTGAGGAAGTGCAAAACCACCAAAACAGGGGGAACAGATGCAATTCACTGCAGTTGCTTGTTCTGAGGAGATCTTCAATGATATTTTACTTACCTATGTGTGATAAGTTCTGATTTTAAGCTGTTGTGCAAATAATGGGAGAATATGACCCAATGTTGTACTTAATGAATGTTGATAGCAAGAGTCAGGACATACAAGCACAATGGACATAGAATAGGTTGGGTTGGAAGGTACCTTTAAAGGCCACCTAGTCGAACTCCCCTGCAATGAGCAGAGACATTTTCAACTAGATCAGGCTGCTCAGAGCCCTGTCCAGCCTTGAATGTTTCCAGGGATGGGGTACCTACAACCCCTCTGGGCAACCTGTTCCAGACATACGCAGTGGAAATTAAACTGTTACAGTATACAGCCATCTGCATTCAATGCCATCAAAAGTTAGAAGTCAGTTCTTCAACCAGCATCATCTTTGACTTATGTTTGGTAGTAAACTTGGAAAAATGAGAGTGGAAAGCAACTGACCCTAGCTTTTATAGCTTAAGCTATTAGTACACTGCCAGCTCTGCCCAGTGGAACTGGCTGTGTCCCTGCTCACAGCTTCCCATAGCACCGGTACAGCACAGGAAAAAGAGCTCTTTCCTATTCTGCTCTGTGTTTTGCTCCAGACACTGGCATGCAGACAAAATCCTCCTATCAGCAGTTTATGAATCTGTAATCCACTCTCTATACATCCAGGAAAGCTGGATTCAAGCTACTTACAATAACATTAAAATTCAACATAGACTGGCACAGTTTTAGAAATAATCTTCATAATAATGACCTCCTCTAGCAAAGAAATAACAAAACTCAGTAAGTTAGTATTTATTTATGCCATGTGATGTAAATTGAGTTTAGGGGGATAGAAAAAGGGGAGTACATCCTAGAAGAAGAGTTAGAACTTGCACTAGCCATGTCAAAGTATCTGTGTCACAAAGAAAATCTTCTGAAGTACTATGAAGCTTACAATCAATTTTATTTAAAGATCAAGTAGAAATCTATCATCAAACACAAAGGTTTGTTCCTGGATATAGGCACATGCTGACTTTTTGATGTATTTTTTTCCCCTTGTCTTCAGAAGGGGTTTTTAGCATATACCTTTATTACTCTCCACAAGTGCATGTAATTTCTAAGTACCTTCACCTTCAAATAGGAAGCCCACGTACAAGGACAGCACTTCCACGCTTTAAAGTAATACACAGGATGTTAAGTTATGTGAGAGGAACACACTGTAATATTCAGTCTGAAGACTGTTTATAGTTCCTTCCATTTGTATTCCTGATACAAAATAAATATTTTTGCTCAAAAAATTTCCCACAGAGAAAAAAAGAAACCTTTACACTTGTAGCATAAAAATATGAAATGTCCACAAACCACTCATTTCATTCTCAAGTATACTCTTGTTTTTGTATCGTGAAACAATCTGACATCTTTATTTTAAATGTTATGATCAGAAAAGCAAAAAATTTGGAAGTGATCACCCATGACATTGGTTAGACTACAAACTCAGATGTAGATTCAAATATTGCAACTTTCTTTCTAAATAAATGTTTCCAAAATTCCTAGTAATCACAGTCTGAATCACTTTACCCAGAGTGGGTCATAATACAAATGTTATGTTGATGCAATGATGTAATATGCCGACCTAACCATTTATGGCCTGTGCCTGCCATTTTTGAGAATGAGAGATGTTTAAAGTTTACATTTGACTTTGAAGAAAACGTGTTTGGATCTTCTTATATATATATATAAGGCTTGGGGCAGAGTGGCTGGAAAGCTGCCCAGCGGAAAAGGACCTGGGGGTACTGGTTGACAGTAGGCTGAATATGAGCCAGCAGTGTGCCCAGGTGGCCAAGAGGGCCAATAGCATCCTGGCTTGCATCAGGAACAGAGTGGCCAGCAGGAACAGGGAAGTGATCATGCCCCTGTACTCTGTTACACTGGTGAGGCCACACCTCGAATACTGTGTTCAGTTTTGGGCCCCTCACTACAAGAAAGACGTTGAGGTGCTGGAACTTGTCTAGAGGAGAACAACAAAGGAGGTGAAGGGTCTGGAGCACAAGTCTTCTGAAGAGCAACTGAGGGAACTGGTGTTGTTTAGCCTGGAGAAAAGGAGGCTGACGGGAGACCTTATCGCCCTGTACAACTACCTGAAAGGAGGCTGTAGCCAGGTGGGGGTCAGTCTCTTCTCTCTGGTAATGGGCAATAGGATGAAGAGAAATGGACTCAAGTTGCACCAGGGCAGGTTTAGGTTAGACATTAGGAAAAATTTTTTCACCGAAAGGGTTGTTAAGCATTGGAAAGAGCTGCCCAGGGAAGTGGTTGAGACCCCATCCCTGGAGGTATTTAAAAGATGGGCAGACAAGGTGCTTAGGGACATGGTTTAGTGGTGGGATGGCAGGATTAGGTTAACGGTTGGACTTGATGATCTTAAAGGTCTTTTCCAACCTAAGCAATTCTATGATTCTATAATGCCTGAATAGTTTTTTACTTATGTACCTGGGGTAGGTCATCCTTCACATCTGTCAGGGAAAGGCATTCTGATTTATATGGCTAACATGAAATAAGAGCAATGTTATATCTGATTTCCCATCTTACTCTGAAAGACAAGGCTGTGTAGAACATAAAGTAGAAAAAAAAAAGGAATGACAAATGCAAAATGCAGAACATCATTTATAAACTGGTATTTTTTTGGTAGTTCTACCAGCATGTATTTTGGTTCCCAACTAATGATATTGCTCCGAAGTTGACCAGGCAGAGGAAAAAGGCATTAGCAGAATTCTACAGAAATGATCATTCTCTCACAATCAGCTTAATGTTTGTCTGTATTGATAACTAGGTACCACAGATTTAGGAAGTCAGAAACTTTCTAATACTTGATTTCCTGATTTTTGAGGCTAACATAAAGGAAATACTGTAAGTTCATCTCTCCTAACTTCTGCTTATCTTTTAATGTTTTAATATATATACGTACATATATACAAGTAATATATTGTTTCCTACAGCACCCTTTGTTCAAAGTTCATCTATTATCTTACAGTTTTTAATGTAGTTTCAAAGTATCCTTTCTTATATACATTTTGTAATAAGAAACAAATATGGTGGGTGGGTTTTTTTTAATTCTCCCAAGACATCACACAATAACCTTTACTATTTTATTCTGAAAAGTTTTCATGACTGAAGAACTTCTATAAAATGAGAATTTTCACACTCTGACTAATCAGCAAGTGAAAAGGTGCAAGTTTGGCAGGAAGTGATTTTCATTTGAAGTAAAACTCAGCCCACACAAATTCACACCTGTAAGACACATTGCCTGAAATAATAAATAAATAAATGTACACTTACTGGATAAAGTGATTTAGCTTTCCATGTTGTATTTTTTAAATGTGGTTATCCATCACTGGAAAGCAGATCTCTTTGGATAGAAGACAGTAAAAGTATAATAGTCCATGTACACATGTGTGCTTATTTTGCACTTGATTTTATTATCACTATTGAAGTTAGATCTATTGATGAGATTAAAGTAGAAAAAATGTTATTAAGAATTTTTTTATTGAAAAAATATTTTTTCTAATTTGTGGGAAAAAAAAAAATCTTCATTTCCCTGATTCTAAAACAGAAATAAAATACTCTTATTTTTGTATGACATTATCAATACAACATAAAATGAAATATTGATAATGTTATGCATACATTTAATGTATTGGTAAATCTAGAAGCTGAAATATTTCAACCAGGAAAACAAATCAGAAAGTAACTCTTTGATATTCTGATGTAATTTAGCATTTTGATAATTTCTTTAAAGTTTGATTTTTCAATTGTGTATAATCCTCATCAGCAACAAATGAAATTTTATTGCGTAGAGTAATGTCATTCGGTGTTGTGTTCTTGAATATGTGTGCACTCTCAGGGCAATTGTTTTCTGGGTGGCAACCCTTGACGCTCTCTTGAAATGCAGATTACATTTTCCCCAGCACAGCAAAAGGTTGCTGTAAATCACACTGCATATTTCACCAGATCCTGAGCCTGGAAGTAGGTTGGAAGAAGGAAAAATCTCTTTAATTGCATTCCATATAAATTAGTTCAATCATAGTAATGAGAACCATTGATAAGAATGGTGAGAAATGGTCTGTAAACAAAAATCAAACCATTTTGGATGAATAAGCAAATTATTATTACATCTAACATTCACTTTCATATCTACTGGCATATTAACAAAGTTATTGATTAGATACTTAAATTTGTTCAACTGACCTTTCCAGAACAAATATAATAACTTCAGGTTAAGACCATTATTTATATTTTACTATTTTCTTAAAAATCAGCCTGAGGGGTGGAGAGGACTGTAAATTTTTAATTTAGTGAGCAAAATTAATTTTATTTAAATCCTCTATGAACTATGCAGTTTTGAAATTATTTCTCTTTGGATAAGAAGAAAATTTCTCCATTAAAATTAAATACCCTTGCTGCCTCATAGAGATTTTCTATTGAACTTCAAGAATGTAAGGACTCTTTACCTCAATATCCCTTCTCTGAGCAGTTCTATTTTTATACTTCTGCATGGCTCATACCAGAGAATATAAACACATGATGTAGTAGGTGACCCTGAACTTGCTCACAAAACAAAGACCCCAAAATCTGCATTTTTGTAAACTGAGAATTTCATACTTTTCTTCATCAGTATGAAACCAAATCTTGTTGCTTTTGGGAATCAGACTTCCCACTCAAAAGAACAGTGGAGAAGCTAGCAAAGGCTGTGACAAGACTGAACATGAAAGCAAAAGATTTACAGAATTAATCAACAGGAAACGGCAATACTCCTTCCCTGAAGAAAAGGCAGGATATAATCCTGCTGTCTTTATTATCAAGCTCCAAGCATCTCTCTCAGTGGGCTGAAAGATTGTTTACTTTTTGATTCTATCTACCTTTTCCACCCACAGTTATCTGCTGGCAGGGAGCATGGAGAGTATTTAAACCCTTCAGATCTCTGTCTACAAATGAACAGAAGATTCTGGGATTGAAATAAACACTAATAAATCTTCTTTTGGAATTAAGGACCGTCTCAGAGGAAAGCATTGATAAAGGATCTGGAAATTTTCAGCAGGAAATATTTTATGCCCATAATTTTAATGCAAACAGGTGGGCAATTCTAACAGATGTACTTTTATACTCATGCGTTTTGCTTCCAGAGTGCCACATGCTCAGGATCATACTAGTGCACAGGCTCAATCACAATTTATTTGAACTTTGAAGGAACTTTTTTTCTTCCAGTAGAATTGATGCATCTCTTGGCTAAGCTCTACTTGCAACAAAGAAGGAGGATGTTCAAAACTGAGTCAGAATAAGTGTTCCACAGTAAGATATTCAGCAGAGCCCCTCTTACACATATACTCAAAAATAATCTTTACTAAAGAATTAAATTAGTGGGCTAGATATATGTAATTCAAGATAGCAAATTTTTTTGTTTGTTCTTTGTGCTTTTTTTTTTCAAATAAAGAGACGTTCTTTTCCAAAAGATTCAAAAGACAGTATTTTTCTATGTAAAATAGAGACTTAGAAAATACTAGCTATACAGTTGTTCTAGAAACCTTAATTCTGTTATATGAATGAAATAATGTTATTTAGAAAATAAGGTAGAATGAGCATTTCAAGTTGATCATCTTGAAAACTGAAGAATGGGAGAAAACACTGTAATAAGCAACTGCGAATTTGCCAATTCATAGCCCTACATATATATATAGTCTTTCAAAATAACTATTTTCATGGTCAACCCACAGCTTGCTTGTTATTTTTTAACTTGGTAAACACAATTGTACCGGTACCTGATACAACTTACTGTGCGTTAATAGTGGAGGAGTTCAACACAAAAGGTTGCAATGAGCTACAAGGCTAAATACCTTTGTTAGCTTGCCATAACAGATGGGGAGTTATAAGTATTTTCAGAAAGGAGGTACTAATACACCATGTTTTGCATTTGGAAGCTCATGGGTGCCTTCCTCCATGTGGAATATCTAGAGTGTTCTTAAAGTAGAGCACTGGTTACCTTGATTTCAATAGAATTACTTTGACTTCTGTTTGCCAAAAAAAAATAATTAAAAAAGAAAGAAAGAAAAAGCCAGAGAACATGGGACTAATTAGGAAGATTATGGCCACTCTCCTATCATCACAATGCAGCTTCTTTATCAAGGAAAAGTCTAGACTGTCTCTAGAATGCCGCCTACTTTGCAGATAATTTCAGACAGAGTAGCTGATAAGACAGCAAATGACACATGCTTGTATTTCTGAACATCGCTCTTATAAACTGATCTTGCATTTAGATACTATGCATATTGTAAGGGAGGAGTACATACAGTTCCTTGTTTAAACTTTACTTCTACCCAGAACAACAGATCCATGTACTATATGATTCTGAGTTAGAAGTTTTATTTAACTATCGTGATTTTAGAGTTGTATATAACAAAGAATAAGGCTGTAACACTGCAATATCAAACACCACATGCTACATACTATATAGACATTACTTTTAATCATACTGTTCAACTAAGACCTTCACAAATAGTTTTATTTTTACCACTTTTTAAAGAAATCACACTTTTAGGAATAAATGGTATATAAATGTAGAGCATTTTTTCCCTGCATATCTTAAATAAAATTTTAATTATTCTAGTTCATGCACTGGCTGGAGTTTGCAGTCCTGAGAGATATGGGACAGGCGAAGAGTAAAGTTAGGACCCTGAATTTTAGAACAGCAAAATTCCAGCTCTTCAAGGAGTTAGTTAACGGGACCCCCTGGGAAACTGCTGTCAGGGACAAGGGAGCAGAACAGAGGTGGCAGATCTTTAAGGACACTTTCCATGTGTAAGAAAACAGGAAAGGAAGGTAAGAGACTGGCATGCATGAGTCAAGACCTGCTGGTCACACTAAAGGGCAAGAAGAAAATGCACAGGCAGTGAAAGCAGTGACAGGTGTCCTAGAAAGAGTATAGGGATGCTGCCCAATTGTGTAGGGATGGGATCAGGAAGGCCAAGGCACAGCTGGAGCTGAACTTGGCAAGGGATGCAAAGAATAATAAGAAGGGCTTCTACAGGTATGTCAGCCAGAAAAGGAAGGTCAAAGAAAGTGTAGCCCTGCTGATGAACATGACTGCCGAACTGGTAACAATGGAAGAGAAGAAGGCTGAGGTACTCAACCATTTCTTTGCCTCAGTCTTCACTAGCAACCTCTCTTCCCACACATCTCAAGTGGATGGACCTTAAGGCAGGAACTGGGGGTACAAAGTCCCTCCCACTGTAAGAGAAGATCAGGTTCAAGACTATCTGAGGAACCTGAACATAAGTCTATGGGCACCTGACGAGATGCATCCCAGAGTCCTGAGGGGATTGGCTGATGTAGTTGTCAAGCCACTCTCCATGATATTGGAAAAGCCATGGCAGTCAGGTGAAGTCCCTGTTCCTGGTGGGAAGCATTGCACCCATTTTTAAAAAAGCTAGAAAGGAGGACCCTTGGAACAAGCGACCTGTCAGCCTCACCTCTGTGCCTGGGAAGATCATAAAACAGATCCTCCTAGAAGCTACGCTGAGGCACATGGGGGCCAGGAAGGTGATTTGAGACAGCCAGCATGGCTTCACCAAGAGCAAGTCCTGCCTGACCAACCTAATGGCCTTCTGTGATGGAGTGACTACACCATCAGACAAAGGAAGAGCTACAGATGTAATCTATCTGGACTTTTATAAGGGCTTTGACAAGGTTCCCCACAACATCCTTCTCTCTAAATTGGAGAGATATGGATTTGATGGGTGGACTGTTCAATGGATGAGGAATTAGATCGTTGCATCCAAGGGTAGTGATCAATGGGTCAATGTCCAGATGGAGACTGGTGAAAAGTGGTGTCCCTCAGGGGTCCGTACTGGGACCAGTACAGTTTGATATCTTCATCAAGGACATAGACAGTTGATTGTGGGCACTCTCAGAAAATTTGTAGATGACACCAAGCTGAGTGGTGCAGGTGACATGACTGAGGGATGGGATGCCATTCAGAGGGACCTGGACAGGCCTGAGAAGTGGGCCTGTGTAAACTTATGAGGTTCAACAAGGCCAAGTGCAAGGTCCTGCACCTGGGCTGGGGCAACCTCTAGTACCAATACAGGCTGGGGGATGAAAAGGTTGAGAGTAGTTCAGCGGAGAAGGGCTTGGGGGGTACTGGTGGATTGAAAGCTGGACATGAGCTGACAATGTGCGCTCACAGCCCTGAAAGTCAACCGTATCCTGGACTGCATCAAAAGAAGAGCAGCCAGCATGTTGAGGGAGGTGATTCTGCCCCTCTGCTCCACTCTGATGAGACCCCACCTGGAGTACTGCATCCAGTTCTGGAGTCCTCAGTACAAGAAAGACATGGACCTGTTGGAGTGTGTCTAGAGGAGGGCCACAAAAATGGTCAGAGAGCTGGAACATGTCTCCTACTGAGGAAAGGCTGAGAGAGTTTGGGTTGTTCAGCCTGGAGAAGAGAAGGCTCCAGGGAGACCTTATTGTGGCATTTCAGTACTTAAAGCGGGCTTATAAGAAAGATGGAGACAGACTTTTTAGTAGGGCCTGCTGCAATAGAACAACAGGTAATGGCTTTAAACTAAAAGAGGTTAGATTCAGACTAGATAAAAGGAAGATTTTTTTTTGTGATGAGGGTGATGAAACACTGGAACAGGTTGCCCAGAGAGGTGGTAGATGCCCCACCCCTGGAAGTATTCAAGGTCAGGTTGGATGGGGCTCTGAGCAACCTGATGTAGTTGAAGATGTCCCTTCTCATTGCAGGGGGGATTGGTCTAGCTGACCTTTAAAGGTCCCTTCCAACCCAACCCATTCTATAATTCTATTATTCTAATATTTTTTTTTTATTTCTCATATGTTAACAGAAAATTCAATCCTCTTTGCCTAAGAGACAAGACTTTTTTAATAAGAGTTCTTTACTGACATCTTTACTGATTGAAATCTATCTTTTCCTTGCCTATTTTGAAATTACTGGAGAAGTTAAAATGAGGAAGAGTAACAAAATGTCCTTCAATGTGAAATTGTTAGGGTGCATGTTTTATGTTCATATAATGGAATCTACATTTAAAACCAGATCTAGAAGTACATGCTCTGACTGTGCGTATACCAGTCTACAAGGCACTACCACATATGGTTTCTACGACACACATGTTGGTCTACAAAAAAATTACTCTATTCAAGGCTGTTAAAGAAATATCAGACTAAGACTCAGCTAAAACAACTCTATTTTGAACTCAACACTGTGAAATTTCACATTCTTTGAAGTACTGGAGCAATGTAACAGGATTATTAGGAATTTGCGGAGAAGTGAGGGAAAGAGAGATTGGGTTTATTTTTGAAGCAAATCATTATTGTCTCAGGATAATTTAACACAAGTTATGGTACTTTAAATCATTTCTACTTTAAAGAGAAATATGTATATAAATGAAAAGTAAAATTGAAAACATATTACATTTGAAAAGAAAACTCCCCATTGCATATTCCCCATATCTAGCTAAAAAAGACTCATTTGTGGTGTTACAAGTATAATAAACAACATAGTTCCATTGAGAAATCTATGCACATCCAAAACCAATTCCAAAATTCATGAGGTTAAAATATACAAGATTTGGTCTCCAAGAAGGGAAGCTTTTCATTAGTATTTGCAAAGATTGGATTCACTGGTATTTTAAAAAATGTATCATCTTTTAATTTATCACCTTGGTTTTTGGAAGTTCAGAAAAAAAAGAAGAAACCCAATCAAGATCTAAAAAAACATGGTTTACGTCCTCATAAATAACACAAAGCTTCACAAGATAACATATTGCCATCTTAGGCGTATTTTATCAACAACATCTTTTAAGGATCTAGGATCTGATCCAAAGCACATTAATGTTAATTAGAATTTTTCTGTTGATTTTGGCTGACTTGAATTTGATATATGTCATAAGAACTGAAAATAATTTATAGTCTAACGCTCCTGTGCTTTGCTTTTAACATCCTATTTTCTCTCCAGGATTGCCATTAATCAATAGCTGAGCATAAAGTGTGTTTTCCATGTTTGAGAATTCTTTGGAGCTTCAAATTGTTCCATAAGGGTAAAAAATCAAAATCTAGACAATCTAGAAAAAATAATACCTCAGATCATTCAAAAAACTTTTAGAACTTCCAAACATTTCATTTCAGCATTAATAGCTTTCAGTCTATAATAATTAGCTACAAATTCTCAAGATGCTATGCTCAGGTAAAGGAATTTCTTAGTTTGTAATGTAAAAACATAATGGTTTGATAATTTCTCTAAGACAAAGCAAAACATGAGTTTTGTTAATTGATCCTTTTCTGTTTTAAGTTTTAATAAATCAATTTTGTCCAGAGCAAAACCTCACATATAAATTCATAACTTGATTAGAAACTGAGTGGCTGTAACACTGCAACACTGCACTGAATTCAGTAAAGCAAAACCCTTCACTGAGACTGAGATTTTGAAGTGTTATATATCTCCCATTGCTTCCTTCTACAACAGAAGACGGACAAGGAGTCAAAGTTTGCATATTATATTTTAAAATATCTTTCCATCTATTCTGATTTATTTGAACTTTCTTTTTTTTAAGGGAAAGAAATCACATGTTTTCCCTTTCATTTGCTTTTATTCTTAAGAGTTCTAGTGATGTTCTATCTGTTTCTTTTAATCCTGCTAGAAATAACATAAATTTCACCAATGAAATCCAGTAATTTAAAAAAAAAAAATTCAAATTACTGGAAAAAATCTTCAAATAACACCTGGAATGATTTAAAAAATCAGCAGCCCTTCCTTAAAAAAAGAAAAAAAGAAAGAAAAAAGTCCACCAGTACTTTAAAATGCCTCAGCATTCCCTGAGACTACAAAACTTCAGTGGTGAAGTGGCATCTGGACTTCTGCAGCTAAGCATACAGGCAGTCACATATATTACAATAGGGCTACTGGATTATTAAATCCCATCAGATTTATTAAACCAGTCTTTCCCCGCACACACACACACACACACAATTCTGTCATGTCCAGAGGATGAACCAGAAGATGATGGTGACTGGAAACCACACCATACATGTTGCACAAGAGAGAGAAGCAAGAAGCAGAGTTGCAGGCACTAGTCCCATGTCTGTTCTTTGAGTCACAGGCTTGAATGCCAGCCTGTCCTGCTTCAGAAAGCATTCCAAACATTAACTGGCAGAGGAACTAGAACTCAGGGCTCTGAGGTGAGCAGTCACTTACTATGCATTTTAATCTCTCTGGCTCATTCAATTAATATTTGGAAAACTTCATATAACAGAAAGACTTTTTTTCAGAAAGAGGTAAAAGAAATCCATTCCAGAACTGCTAATACACTGTTTAAGGCATACTTTCTGAAGATGGAAACTGAGGGTTCAAATCTGTCAGATTATATGATAAACAGCTCATCTGCTGTCCTGGTTTCAGCTGGGATAGAGTTAATTTTCTTCCTAGTAGCTGCCATAGTGCTGTGTTTTGGTTTTAGTATAAGCAGAATGTTGATAACTCACTGATGTTTTTAGTTGTTGCTAAGTATAGTCAAGGACTTCCCAGCTCTTGGCTGTGCCAGGTGCACAAGAAGCTGGGAGAGGGCAGAGCCAGGACAGCTGACCTCAACTGGCCAAGGGGATATTTCAGACAATATAAGCTCAGTATACAAGCTGGGGGAAGAAGAAGGAAGGGGGGGACATTTGGAGTGATGGAGCCTGTCTTACCAAGTAACCGCTACACATGATGGAGCCCTGCTTTCCTGGAGGTGGCTGAACACCTGCCTGATGATGAGAAGTAGGGAATGAATTCCTTGTTCTGCTTTGCTTGCGTGTGCAGCTTTTGCTTTACCTATTCAAGTGCCTTTATCTCAACCCACAAGCTTTCTCACTTTTACCCTTCTGATTCTCTCCCCCATCCCACTATGGGGGGAGTGAGCGAGCGGCTGTGTGGTGCTTATTTGCTGGCTGGGGTTAAACCACAACATCTGCATACCCACAGAGGAGCACAGGGAGACAACAGCAGTGAGGGAGCCCAAATAACACCCTGTCTGCCTCGTCCCAGGCCCATGCCAGGAGCCAGCAGCCCATCAAAGGCCCACCTCTACAAGACCAGAGGAGTATAGAGGCAGAATGCAGACAGGAACACAAATTAAGAACTCACAGTAAGGCACACCATTTCCAGGCCTCTCCCAGGGCAGTTCCAGGAGAGCCTCTGTTGCAGTGTGTGGAAACTCATCATTATGAGTCAATCATGGACGATACTGCCAATGGAAGGGGGGGTGCCGGACACATTATGAGATGCAGGGGAAGAGCATTTGGGCATTACACAATTTATTATGGGATGTTTATAGGAGGAGCCAAAGATGGTGAAAAGGGGGGATCGGAATGATTTGGGGATGAACAAGTATGGGAAAATACTAATCACATGTAAACACCTGGCAGGTCAGTAAAGTTGACGGTCCATGCCCTGCACCTGGTCAACGCAGTCTGTCCTACCCTCTTGTAAAACTGCCCTTCTAACTCTTTTCTTGGGTGGGGGACTCTCTATCTGTGTGTATGGGGGTATATGGGGGTGTCCATGCCAGCAACTGGTGGGGGGCCAGGGATCAAGGTGCCTCTGAGTTTGCGGTGCCAGCACTGGGAGTGAGTGTAGGTGTGCACATGTGCATGTGATTGCTGACAAAGATCCAGCTGGACCAGCTGGTGGTTAGATGAAGAGGTGGCCTGGGAGGCCACTGGTGAACGTTATGTTTATCATAAGCCAACAATATGCCCTTGCAGCAAAGAAGGCAAATAGCATCTGGGGCTTCATTAGGCAAAGTATTGCTAGCAGGTCAAAAGCAGGGATCTTTCCCCTCTACTCAGCACTGGTGAGGCCACACCTGTAGTACTGTGTCTAGTTTAGGGCTCACCAGTAGAAGAGAGACATGGACAGGGAGTTCAATACTGGGGGACCTGAGGAGTGCCAGCCCCCCGTTCTTCCCTGGAGAGACTGTGGGGTCTGGGGATCTCTAGGTGTGAGACCTCTGTGTGTGTGCCTCTCTCTCCCTCTCTCTTTAGAGTTGAGGCAACTGATCCAGGACCAGCTACCGGGGAAATCTGGTGTGAGTGCACCTGTTTGTACCTGTGTTGTCGTTTAACCCAGCTGGCAACTAAGCACCACGCAGCAGCTCGCTGACTCTCCCCCTCCCCCAGTGGGATGGGGGAGAGAATTGGGGAAAAAAAAAGTAAGACCCGTGGGCTGAGATAGAGACAGTTTAATAAGAGAAAAGAATAACAATAGTAATAATAATAATGGTAAGAGAATATACAGAATATATGAAACAAGTGATGCACAATGCAATTGCTCACCACCCACTGACCGATGCCCAGCCTGTCCCAAGCAGTGATCACTCCCCGAGCTGTGATCACTCTCCCTGCAACCGACCAACTAACTCCCCCCGAGCATGACGTTATATGGTATGGAATAGCTCTTTGGTCAGTTTGGGTTAGCTGTCCTAGCTGTGCTCCCTTCCAGCTTGTTATGCACCTGGCCGAGCAGGAGAAGCTCAAAAAGTCCTTGAGTAGTCTGAGCACTACTTAGCAACAACTAAAAACCTCAGTGTGTTATCACCATTCTTCTAGTACTAAATCCAAAACACAGCACTATGCTAGCTACTATGAAGAAAATTAACTCTATCCCAGCCGAAACCAGGACAGCCTGTGAGTAGGACTGTGGCAGAAGTTGTACATTAGAATAGCTGAACTTGCCATTTCCCTTCATTATCATCAACAACAATTTTTTTTCTAAAAATTATTAGGTATTTTGTACCATTATATTTATTTGGGTTTAAAATAAATGTAGGATTATCAAGAAATTAGATTTCCAAGTTTGGGCGGGTTTTTTTTCCCAAACTGAACTTAAGTACTTTTTCCCACCAGGTTCAGAGACCACTAGCTTTTAATTAAATTAGAAATTCCTGGTGTTCTCACTTAATTTCACAGCAGTAGTTGACACTAGCTTTGACAGTGAATATAGGGAGTACTGTTTAAAGACACATATATTCACAGATTAATGCAGGCAGGTGCAGGCTTAGTCTCCCTATTGCAATGATAAAACAAAGAGGAAAGGGAAGATGATGCTAAGACACACAAACCAGGTAAATCTGAGCCAGCTTGAGTCCAGGTGCAGTACGGTAGGTAAGCATGTGCTGCAATCAAACTAATAAGCCTCTCCTAGGCTCAGTGCTTATTAACTTGTTCACAGTACTGATTCAGCATGATTACATTTCTTCCAGATCCAAATTAGCAAGTTTGCATTGTATAGTATGGGAATTTAGCAATTTTGATCTTGGATTAAGCATCTTTGCATTGTGCTCTACTACTTGATGTAGACATACAGTAACCTTGCAGTCTGGAAGGGAGACTCTTTTTTTGTTGTTATTGTTAGTAAATGAGAACTGAGAGTAGGAAATGGCAATGGGGAGAAGAGGATGCCTTGTCTGCTCTTGATGTTGCCTGATTATTTTCTCTCACCACTATCATTACTCCATTGAATTTCTGATAGTTACTCCCAATTTACGCTACTTTGAGAGTGGCTTGTCTCCTAAAGATGCCATTGCACTTTCCTCAGCAGCAGGGGCTTTCCATGATGTACTAAAACTGCATTTTCTATCCCCTTTCTTTCTGGCAGCGTGCTGTGCCCATCAGCTAACTAAGAGCTTCCATCCCAGAGGAGGCTGCATTTCATTAGTGATGTTCTGTGCAGCTATATAGTTCAAATCTGGTCTGAAGATAAAAATATTAATAATTGGATCAGCAATGTTTTGAATTCTTTATGGCCTCTATTTCTATGCTGTCATCATCTCTCTGTGCAGTATGAGGATGTGCACAAATCTCTGGCATAATACACTTTCTGTCCTGAGCAAGCAACCTAACCCTACAGGGTTTTGAGAGACCATTTAATTTTTTAAAACAAGTTTTTAGCTTACTTCATTGCTCCACTCTCAGGGAGCTTCATATCCACAGAAGCTGCCAGCCTCTCTTCAGGACTTAATAGGAAGTCTTTGCCAGCACACAGATCAATGTGGACGAGATAATGATTACTGCTGTCACACTACTCATTTTTAAATGTGAAATCTGGACTGCCTTTTGTTTGGTGCACTGTATGCAAGAAACCCAATTTTCTATGTGATCAAGGACACCTTGATACAGTGCTTGATATGACATTAAATTAAGTGCTTCTTAAAGGCACCTTTAAAGGAAACTATTACTGAACTAATGATGTGCAAGTGATTTAACTTCTTCACTTCCCATCTCTGTGATGTCATTCTGATGAACAAGGAGACACTGGCATGTGGCTAGTAGTTAATTGAAGCAGATTTTGTCCTGGCATGCATCTGTCCTTCTACATTTAGCAACGTTCCCTATATTCAATTTTTTTTAATAATAGCTAAGGTTTAAAAAGAAAGACTTAATAGTGTAAGATATTTATATAATAATAAGCATTCTGTCACTCTTTGCACTTCAGTTCTTCAGCAAAACCATTAATATTAATCTACCTAGGTCACTTCCCAAACCTTTCATTATTTACACATTTCTAGTGATAGTTATCTTTTAATACAGCTTTAAATAAATAAATAAATAAATACTCTTCTTAAGAGGGAACTAGAACCTGAAAGGAGAGTTAATTTTCTTTCTAACCTCTGCCACTGATTTTTTGAGTGGCCATGAGCAAATTAATTAATTCACTATGTCTCAAACCCTGCCTTTAAAATAGAAATTGCATTTCCTTTGTTCATCCCCTCTATTTAAATTCATAGCTCTGTGAAGAAAGCACTATCTCTTGCTGTATGTTTTTAGAGTGTTCAAAACAATAAGATGCATCTCTCTCACATTTCAGCTTAATCCTAAAGATGTTGTTATAATGCAAAAATTCAATAAAATATACATAGTCAACATGTACACCAAAAAATTCTTATTCTTCTTTCTTTGCCTGCTGTCTTTCAGAAAAAACAGTAGACTATAATTCATATTCACCTCCTCCCAGCACTACCGAGACCTTTTTTATTATCCCTAGATCTGAAGGAAACACTCTCCTTTCTTTCCCACTCACAGCAGCCTTGCTTCTCCCCTGCTAGACAGCAGCACAACTGCTCAACTGAATGGCAAATTCCATTTTGGTATAGCTGGCCCTCTGCTCTTGTCTTATTCCTCTCTTCCCACTCCAAGACTGATAGACCTACTAATAAGTAAAAGGACAACAGTAGCATGGGATGGTTTCTTTCCTTGATGGTTGACATAAGAGACCACTAACTGTAACCTTACATTCTCAGTTTGGTCTGGACTCTATCCCAAAAGATATGACAAGAAGTCACAATTCCCAGGATTTAGCAGAGTTTTGTTATGAATTTATCTTGTTCCACCTCTTTTTCTGATCACAGTATGCCCACATATTGCCCACAATATGGGCGGAAAAGGAAACAGGAATTTTGGAATTATATAGTGCAGTTTCTAAAACTGGATATGATGTATTAAATAAAACATCTTATTTAATCTGCCTTCTTCAACAAGGTAAATCTGCAAAACTCAACCTGCAGCTTTACGCCCCTTAATGATATAAAGCCAATACTTCGCAGTTAGTCTGCCACAAAAGTCTGTGCTTTTTATTCCTTAGCAGTTTCCTTTCTCTCTCCTAGAAGTTTGACAATGCTGTGACTGCAAATATTTTTTTTTTTTAAATTAATAGCCCACTTACACTTTTTTGTTGATCCAATGTGTTGCTCTGACATTGGAGCTTGTGCACTGCTTACCATTTAATTCTACAGATTTTAAGTTTGCACTCATGGAACTTGAATACCTGCTGTGGGAAAAGTGCTGCTTATGTGGTCAATCTTCAGGCCTTTTTCCTTGTTCATTCTGACTCTTGGAAGAGATGTTGCTAGTGGATCTGTTTTTCATATAAAGTTTTTTAGAGTTAGATATTTTTCTGCCACTCACACTTCAAGAAGAGTCCTTGTCTATTGTCATGAACAACAAAACCACTAATCACAGAATCACAGAATCGCAAGGGTTGGAAGGGACCTCAGGAGATATCTAGTCCAACCCCCCTGCCAAAGCAGGTTCACCTAGAGCATGTTGCACAGGACTTTGTCCAGGTGGGCTTTGAATATCTCCAGAGAAGGAGACTCCACAACCCCCCTGGGCAGCCTGTTCCAGTGCTCTGTCACCCTTAGAGTAAAGAAGTTTTTCCTCATATTCAACTGAAACCTCTTATGTTTCAGTTTGTACCCGTTGCACCTTGTCCTGTTGCTGGGCACCACTGCAAAGAGTCTGCCTCTGTCCTTGTGATTTCTACCCTTAAGATGTTTGTATGTGTTGATGAGGTCCCCTCTCAGTCTTCTCTTCTTCAGGCTAATGATTTGTAGGAATAAAACCCTTGAATGCATGCCTGACCTTTGATTAATGCTGGTCAAAAATGTCCCTTTCAGTTTTATAGGACATACACTGTTGTTAAGTATGATGGGACTAGACCTTTCTGTGATGTGATGCAATGTGTCTGTACTTAAAACAGCATGTGTGTTGTTTTCCCCATTTGTGTCTGTGACTTCATGAGAAAAGTTGAGCCAATATAACTGCTTCTGAGAAGGGGTTCTCCTGCTCCCTTATCTCACCTTTCTTCCAAGCACATACTCCTCATCATTTGAACTTTGCACCAGTTCTGGTAATAAACTCAGGAGGAAAAGAAAAGATCACTTTTGTTGGCTTACTAAACTGAATTGATCCATAAAGGTCTAATGCACACCAGAGCAGGAGTGAGGGAAGATGCAGGACTTAGCTCACGGACAGGGGAAAAAAAGACCTTCTCCTGTTGGCAATAGGAAGCAATGGATTGTGTGTGAAAAGGTATGTACATCTGGAAGCCTCATTAAAAAAAAATTACTTGGGGCGGCAGATAGTAGAAAGCTAAACAGTTAACCTAGCATATTGAGGCCATTATTTAACATGGATTGATTAAAA
Source organism: Butorides virescens (assembly GCA_017310255.1). Classification (NCBI taxonomy): domain Eukaryota; kingdom Metazoa; phylum Chordata; class Aves; order Pelecaniformes; family Ardeidae; genus Butorides; species Butorides virescens. Next base: position 135,056 of record JADKXX010003598.1, read on the forward strand.
CCAAACCAAAACAAACCCCTGGAGTTTGACATTACTAACTTGTAGTTAGCTGATTTCAGTCTAGATGATAACTCCTTTTTGTAAAAACATTGGTGAATTTTCTCCTACTTACTTCAAAATGCGAAAAGGTACGTTTGTAATCACCTTTTCTATCTGACATATGACAGCATGACTATAGACTAATAGTGGCTAGGAAAGGTTCTTCCCCTCTCGACCATAACATCTTTGGGTTTTGTTTTTTTTTTTCCCCTCCCTTAGTTTTGTTGCACTGACAAAAATCTCCTGTGGTGAAATTCAGCCTAATACAAAACACCAGAACAAGCCCTGTGCAGCTCCTGCTTATGCTCTCTTCTGAAGAATAGATGTAAAGAACCAACAACGGAGCAACAAACAGACATGTCCATTGTTTGAAAGCCTCGGCTTTCAAATTTTAAAATGAATGATAAACCTCTGTTATATACGTGAGTTTAAAAAAAAAAAAAAAAAAGCAAGCCTTACACTTTTAAGTCGATACATTTATACAGTTATTTCACAGATGATACCAATGTATGAAAAAAAAAAACAACCAGTAATTGCTGGAATATGAATTTTTCTCCTTCATTTCATTTATCTCCTCATTTTCTCACACACACATATGTGATTGTGTGTGCGTAAATAGGACAGAGAAGAGGTCAACAATCACCTAGATAAGCCATAGAGAGCATCCATACTATGTAGGACTTTAAGCAAAATGGTGACACTGTTGTAAAGGACTTTTATTTCCCTAACAAGGGAGGAAACTTTCAGCAGCCTTGGTTTATAGATTATGTATTCTGTGTTCTGACATATTGTCCTTGCTGCAATTAAGCCAAGTGAAAGAGTACTGTCACAAGGTTCTCATCACAGTCCATCCCTCAGTATAAGCTCAATACCACAATAGATGGTCCTGTTTCCTCAGACCTGCCAGATTAACTGTGTGCTTGGTCACTCTTATACTGGTTCACCCCAAACAGTCGGGGCTAGAAAAACTTACTGTTCTTCCATCAGACCAGGATGTGTCAGCCTCACCTAAGCGGCACTTCTCCCCAAGAAAAGAATTGTTTTCACCCACAATAAACCAAAAAATAGCCCCAAACCAGCACTATTCTGTGGCTGGCCAAATTTGTAATGTGTTCTTTTCAGAATTCTAGCTAATACATGTTCCATAATAATCAGATCCTTCTGCTTTTGGACACTTCCAGTCAAATTTTTATTCCAGCTGTGTGGAAAGATTTTTTTTCCCTAATTGTGTTTCCCAATATGCACTCATCTTAGCTATACAGCTGGAAAAAAAAATCTTAATATACATGTGTGTGTGCACCCCCTCTTTTTCTTTAGAGAGGTGCAAGGAATGTAGCAAAATTGTTTCTTGTCACATTACTGAGAAAGATTAAAATTAGAACCAGAGTTGTTTGAAAGCTCTGTTTATGTCAAAACTCCCAATTTGTTCTTCCGCTATATATACAGGTTTGGAACATGTACACAGACTATATCTATTTGTCTCTTTTACATTCAACAACTGTTTGTGAAAAGCTTTGACATCTCAAAGAAGGCAACAAATAAAAATATATTCAGATACATGGCTTATCAGTGTGGGTCCAAAGCTCACATTAAATCAAAGACTAAAGTAAAACTTCACATACTATTTTTCCCCACTGGTGTATATACTGATTTCTCAGAATGTTGCCCACGTGTTATGTTTTAGAAGGGAATTGGGGTTTTGCTGCAATTGTAAGTAATAGATAGGTAGTTGCCGTTCACGTACTCTGTGAAATATGCAGCAATCTGCCATAGGTTGTAAATAGTCTCCTCACCTTTTTCTTGGCCTGTTGAACTCTCTTGATAATATGGATGCCTTTCACTTTATTGCAAAAAAATCATAAGACAGGAAAGTTTTGGGTAAAAATAGAAAGCATAGATAAAATTGAATCACTTCTAAAGAAAAAGAAGGAGCCTGACAAGACTACCTAGAGTTGATATTTGTACTGCCTAATGTTGGTCCTGTACAGCATGATTTAGTGTGCTGCATGCTTGAGACTATTTGGCAGTGCTTTGGTTCTTGAAGGATGACTATAGTAATTCTGAAGTCAAGTACTATTTGATGTAAAAGGACTATCTATATGACAAGAAACCCCCCCAGATCTTTAGTATCAAAGCTTTTATCCTTAGCCGAAAACAAACCTTGAATTTTCTAATGTCATTATCAGAAGCTTGTTGCAAGTTAAGCAAATTGCCCAGGGGAAGATGTGATCGCAAAATGCAGCTCTCTTAGTGGTTGTGGCAAAGAAGCAGTCTGTTAAAATATATTTTCATTCTTCATAGCTGAGAGTAACACAGACTAGTCCAATTTGCAAATAAATTTGTTTAGAGACTATCTGCATTGAGACCCACAGTTCTGTCCAGTGATGCTTGAACTAACTCTTTGCCTGAAAAGTTATGTCAGGATAGCTCTTTACTTTCACTGATTAGCTGTTCTGAGAAAAAAAGGCTTACAACTGCTTCTTGGGTCTCAAGCTATCATCTTTAGAGCTGTGCTTGTAAACATATTAGGTTGATAACTGGGTATTCTTGGTTATCGTTGTCAAAACTGTCATCCTAGTGACCAGAAAAGGTTACTCCATAACCAACCACAGCTGGAGAGGAAAAAAAATAAAAGAAAAAGAAAGAATATTGTTGACACATACCTTGCATATTAGCGATTGCCTATTAGGTATTGAAATGTATATATATTTATATATATATTCTTCAAAAGTTGAATCTGAAAGACAAAATACAACAATGGAAGCTATTAGCATGTTGACAGTACTATAAAATATACTAATCTATCTCATAAAATGTTGTACAAAAGTAGCAACAGTATATAGTGCTGAGAGTATAGGAATATCCCAGGATGCTCAGCTGTGTTGCCCGAAGAGTAGTGCAATCCTCAGTCAGGCACTTTTCTGCCCATGGAGAACTCACCAGGTATGCCACTGGTTTACCATGAGTTCTATATAAAATGTGTCAGCAGTTAAATTAAGAATTATTCACTCTAAGGCTGTCATGGAGATGGTGTAATGGAGATACGATGATATTTTTTGTAATGTTATGAGGCTTTGTGACAGCCGCTGAAATAATTTAAAGATAGATGTTATATGGAAATAAACACATGAGTCTGGCATATAAAAACAACTGAGTATTCTTGAAGGCACTAGCTTAACTAAAATACTTGTTACTGACATTCACTAATTTGGTCTAAAACTAGTGTTTAGGCTAGATGCAGTAGAACATATCTTGTTTCACTTTAGCACACTCGCAAGTCTTTTTTATTTATCCTCCTTGTACCTCAGATACCTAATGTTAAAATATGAAAATAAGACTACTTACAACAGACAATAGTCACTGTTATATTTACACAGCTTTTGATTAAAAAAAAACCATCAACAACAACAACAAAAATCCCACTCTAGTGCTTTCTATAGTACTATATTCCATGAGATTTCAAGGTAGAGCAAATTGATCTTGCTCTAACACAAATCTTGTTTGCCTTATGAGCTGAAACCTTCTGGTACAAAATCTCTGATGAGACATAAATAATGTGGAACATGTAGGTGACATTTTACAAGGTCACTTTTCCAGCCCGTTACTATAATATAAAAGGTAATTCCTTCACTGTTGCCTATTCATTGGTGTTTGGCTATTTCAAATGTTCTCACATGTGAAATTAAATCTCATTTGCCCTTTATTTGGAAAGAAAAATTGAAGGAAAAAGTATACCTGTATGCTACAATTGTCAGAGATGATTCTCATATTACACACACTCAGATAAGGGAGGAGTAAATCCACAGTAGTCTATACAGTGATATTTGTATGAACAGTGTGTTGTCAGTGAAATAAAAACTGGAAATATATTTCCCACCAGTGTATAATAGATATTTATCAAAATTTATTCAAAAAAATGACAAATAAAGTGCTATTGATTCTATTCTAAAGTTTCCCTTTTAGGAAAGAGCTACATCTTGAAAAGAAGATACGCATCTTAGCTTTTGATAATGTTTCGAATGAACAGGACATCAAAGAACACATCCTAACTGAAAAAGGAGCATAGCTTTCTCTTCATAATTAATGACTCAGCCATTACAGTTCAGAAATTAGAAGTTAGTTAAATAAAAACATTGTATAAAATAAGCATTTTTTTGACATCTCATCCACCTATTATTCATTCTTAGGTGGTACCTAAGTCACAGAAGCTAAAGTAAGGGAATAAAGCAGTGTATGCAACATATAGCCCCACCAAGGATATACTGTCCTGCAAGAGCCTCACTATATACTTCTATTTCCTGCAGAATACACTCCTTGAATAAGCAGGGTAGACAGTAGTCACTAGTTATTTATCCTTATTTTCATTCTGAAGACTTAGTTGTGCTTGACAACTGCAAATACCTAGTTTGCTGATGATAATAAATGCACAGAAGCAGCATTAAACATAGTTGATGTGTGTGTATTTACAAACAGAAGAACAATAGGACCTTGTTTTTAGCACCATCAATTAGAAGTTACATTTGGGAGTGCATTTAATGGTCACTAATGCCGTCAAGAATATTATATATGTTGGTACCTTATGGATTTTGCTTTTGCCTCTATTTCCCATCTTTCACCTGTTGAGAAAGAGACAAGTCTTCTGTTGAATTTGAAAGACTGGCTGGATCTGCCATCTACTTGAATGCCTTTGCTAATAAAGGTTTTCATCTGTATTGGCAGAAACAGCCCCCAAATAACAGCAGCATGCATGGATCAGTTTCAGTGAAGCCTATGTGTTCAAGTCTTAGTTGGTAGACAGTGTACTGAAAAATTTAAAAGAAAACCCATTTTCTCTCACTGCTTTTCCATAGTGTCTCTCTGCTTTCTGCTTTCTTACATACTTTGGATAACAGGCTCATTGTATTTGCTTTTCTGACTTTCCTCTTTATTATTATTAGCTTTTAAATAAAACTATTAAATGAAGCTAGCATTTGCAAAAAGTATTAGACAATTATATTTAACCACACAGTCTTCATAACACATACATGAAGAATGCAAACTGAAGTGTGCTTAACCAGGTCTAGAAGGTATATACCAAACTATGGTAAGAGTTTGAGGAAAGCACATGAAAATGCTAGTTATGATTTCCCTTACATATTTCTATGTACCAACATAAACCAAGTCTTTCTGGAGTTTTCCCAAGAAACACAAAAGTTTTAGATTTCTGCTGTTATAGCTAATATCTATATTTTTTTATCCCATACATTTAATGCTTAAGAGAACATACTGGGGAACCAGCAAATCTATTTTGCTTGCCTGGTTGATAAGTTTAACTATATATTGTCATGCCCATGCATCAGCGTCATTAATACAGATGCGCAGTTTACTAGAAAAGGGGAAGAGAAAGAGGAAGAATTTTCTTAGTCCAGAGACATTTCAGTGTCATGAAACATCCAGAAGTCTAATGATTACATCTTGGCCATAATAATGTCAATGATAAAAATCCTACTCTTTCCCCCTATGCTCTAAAAAATACGGGAAAGCTGGCATGAAGATCAAGCTCTGGGATAACAACAGGTAAATATGACACTTGCCTAATTCAGCAAGATCAGGAAATCTCCATTTCAATCAAGAATAAAAGCAAGCTATTTTTGAATGCTTTTGAAAATTCTAGATCATGGCATAGGAAAGTTGGGGAATGCATTAATAAGTATGTTCATTTCTCACTACCTAATTTCCTTGGGAAAAGTAGCAAATACCCAAGGTTTGTTCAAAATACAAATTATTTGAATCCAGAGATCTTAACAAGGTAATCTCTGTATCTTTATTCCCCCTAAAATTCACAGATTTGATTTTAAAACTCCTCAAACATATCCAGTTCAATGGAATCAGTCTTTAAATTCAGACAGGAAAAATCTACCCACTTCAGAATTTTACACACATACAGCGATTTTCTGATGTGAACTTAAACTGTAATGGTATATTGGAGTTCAATGTGCCATAAGACAAACTAGCAGGGAAGACGACCGGCCTGGCTGAAAAGGGAGCTTTTGCCAGGACTCAGAAAAAAAAGGAGAGTTTAGCACTTTTGGAAGAAGGGGCAGGCAACTCAAGAAGAGTACAGGGATCTTGTTAGGTCATGCAGAGAGGAAATTAGAAAGGCAAAAGCCCAACTAGAACTCAACTGTTGTAAGAGATAATAAAAAATGTTTTCACAAATACATTAACAACAAAAAGAGAGCCAAGGATAATCTCTATCCTCTATTGGATGCAGCAGGTAACATTGCTACCAAAAATGAAGAAAAGGCTGAGATACTTGATGCCTTCTTTGAGTTAGTCTTGAATAGTCAGGCCAGTTATGCCAAGGGTATTCAGCCCCCTGAACTGGCAGACAGGAACAGAGAGCAGAATAAACCCCATATAATCCAGAAGGAAGCAGTTAACAACCTGCTGCACTACCTGGACACTCACAAGTCTATGGACCCAGATGGGATCCACCCAAGAGTACTGAGGGAGCTGGTGGAGAAGCTTGCCAAGCCACTCTCCATCATTTATCAGCAGTCCTAGTTAACAGGGGAGGTCCCAGATGACTGGAAGCTTGCCAATGTGAGGCCCATCTACAAGAAGGGTCAGAAGGAGGATCTGGGGAACTACAGGCCTGTCAGCCTGACCTTAGTACTGGGGAAGATTACGGAGCGGTTCATCTTGAGTGCATTCACCAGACATCTGCAGGATGAGCAGGGGATCAGGCTCAGACAGCATGGGTTCGTGAAAGGCAGGTCCTGCTTGACTAACGTGATCTGTTTCTATGACCAGGTGACCTGCCTAGTGGGTGAAGGAAAGGCTGTGTATGTAGTGTACTTGGATTTTAGCAAAACCTTTGACATTGTCTCCACAGCATTCTCCTAAAGAAGCTGGCAGCTCATGGCTTAGACAGCTGTACTCTTTGCTGGTTAAAAAACCGGCTGGGTAGCTGAGCCTGGAGAGTTGTGGTGAATGGAGTTAAATCCAATTGGCAGCTGGTTACAAGTGGTGTTCCCCAGGGCCAGTCTTGTTCAATATCTTTATCAATGGTCTGGATGAGGGTATTGAGTGCGCCCTTGGTAAGCTTGCAGATGACACCAAACTGAGTGGGAGTGTTGATCTGCTCGAGGGGAGGAGGGCTCTGCAGAGGGACCTGGACAGGCTGGATTGATGGGGCGAGGCCAACTGTGTGAGATTCAACAAGGCCAAGTGCCAGGTCCTACACTTGGGTCACAAGCCCACGCAATGCTACAAGCTTGGGGAAGAGTGGCTGGAAAGCTGCCCAGCGGAAAAGGACCTGGGGGTACTGGTTGACAGCCGGCTGAATATGAGCCAGCAGTGTGGCCAGGTGGCCAAGAGGGCCAACAGCATCCTGGCTTGTATCAGGAATAGTGTGGCCAGCAGAAGTAGGGAAGTGATGGTCCCCCTGTACTCTGCACTGGCGAGGCTGTACCTTGAAAACTGTGTTCAGTTTCTGGCACCTCAGTTCAAGAAGGACATTGAGTTACTGGAGCACGTCCAGAGAAGGGCAACAAAGCTGGTGAGGGGTCTGGAGCACAAGTCTTATGAGGAGCAGCTGAGGTAACTGGGACTGTTTAGTCTAGAGGAGAGGTGGCTGAGGGTATCTCTCTACAACTACCTGAAAGGAGGTTGTAGTGAGGTGGGTGTTGGTCTCTTCTCCCAAGTAACTAGTGATAGGACAAGTGGAAATGGCCTCAAGTTGCTCCAGGGGAAGTTTAGATTGGATAATAGGAAAAATTTCTTTACTGGAAGAGTGGTCAAGCATTGGAACTGGTTGCCCAGAGAGGTGGTGGAGTGACCACCATTCCTGGAGGTGTTCAAAAAAAGTGTAGTTGTGGCAGTTTGGGACATGGTTTAGTAGTCATGATGGTGTTGGGTTGACGGTTGGACTTGATGATCTTAAAGGTCTTTTCCAACCTTCATGATTCTATAATTCTACTGATTCTTGGCCTAGCATATTCACTTCTAAACAGAAACAATGTAAAAAAAAAATCCAACAAAAGAAACATTAGACAGGGAAGATTAAAACATTAAAAAGGGAAGAAAGAAATTGAAACCAAAAATGTGCTATATGCTGCTGTACTGGATTTGTGAGATTCCATCAATGCTAACAGAGAAGAGAATTTGCATTTGTCATCAAAATATCAATACTGATACTCCTGAGGGTAACTGTCTTCCATTTTTATCTTCCAGCATTCTCACTGTTTTGTCTTTTTTATGCTAACAAGAAAAATGTAAAGCAAAATGCAAACAGATAAGACTGATTATGCACAGGAAACAAATCAGGTACAAAAATGACAGCACCATTTTTTTACCAGCAACTAATCAGGAAAGAGCCTGTAAAAAGTAAAGGGTAAAAAAAGAAATAAAGAATACCTTGTGTAGTATTTGGGGGCAGGAATCTCCCCTTCCCCAACAATCAAACAGCTTTTGTTGTGATGAAATTTAGCTCACCTTACAGGTATAGCAGAATTGACAAGACAAGGGAGAGGAAAGCTTGTGCTTTAAATCAAGGCTTATTCCCCAGTGTGCAAAAGAGCCTGTATAGTCTATTAAAGTAATTTACAATAATTCTTCCTACTACAAAGTAAATCTGGACTACCACTAGCAAATGTCAGAGTTGCATTTACTATTCTTGTCAAGAGACACACTGCTGAGTGGTGAAGAGATGTGTATTAACTTTTTTTTTTTTTAATAAGTCATTAGAAAATGAATTTAGAGTCCTTTTTAAAGGTAATTTATAGTAACAAGAAATCAGTAATTCAAAGCCTAGAAAAAGGAACCTTGGTACAGATCCAGATCCAAGTGGACAGACAGATACAAATGAGTTTATAGTTAATTAGAATAAAGATTCAAAGAATATGGTACTATAGATGTAAAAGGAAATCATTTATATTTCTTCTTGTTGGGATCCCCATCAAAGCCAATACCACAATTATAATATGTAGTTTGGTGCTTATGGTAGATGATTTATTTATAATTCAGGATTAAATGGTGAGGAAAGCACAGGAATCATACCATGTGATTCTCTCCAGCAGAGATTTTAACGCTAGTCACAGCAAAAGACAAAGAAATAGTCTAATTGAAGACTTAACATGATTAAATTTTAAAAGAAACTAGACAAAATAAATTATGTATTTTAACACACAAGGAAAGAGCAAATCCAGAAAGTACAAAGATTCCTACCTTCAGTATTTTTGTTTTCTTCAATATCAAATCTAGTTTTTATAGATTTTCAGTCCTGTCTGGCAGCATGAAATGGCAGAATCTCTAACATGAGGATAATTCCCACTGAGGTAGATAGATGCAACAGTTCATTAACAAAGTTCACCTATTTTTTTACATGAGAAAGAAATCTGCTGTCCCTGTTCAGCTACTCTCTGACATTGAGACCTTACCGCAGGTATTCAAAGCTTTGGACTGCTACATGAAACTTGTCTGGAGTATCCATAATCCATGGATACTGCCAGGGGGTGACTTATTTCTCCTCATCCATCCATCTCCTCTTCCTAAGCCATTATGGACTGGTTTACTGAGTTCAAAGGATGACGAAGTATTTTGTACTTTCCTCAGAGACTGTGGAAGGCCCATTCCTCCTAGAGACTCCGGGTTTAGACCACGACCTGGTGTCTGCATGATGACTCATGGAGCCAAGGATGCCAACCACAGACTAGCAAAGGCAAACAGCATTTGCTAAAATAGTTTGGTATTGCCCTTCCCAGCATAAAATAGAAAATGTCAAAGCATTTAAGAAAGGGTAAAGAAAAAAACAAAACAAAACCCAACCCCAAAGCTTCTAATATGTCAAGTCTTTAACAGAATTATTTGAAGAATAAAGGAAAAGACAGTTTAAAATGTATGGTGTTTGACAGAAATAATACAACTGAAAGATTCTTCATTTCTTCAGAACATTTAATGAAAATACTTCTAGTTGGCAGGTTCAATTAGACTTTGATAATATTAAGGCTGAAAGCATCAGATTCCATTAAATTCAGTGCAGATAGTTGTGTTCTCCAAGAACTTACATAAAGGTTTGTGAAATGTAGTCCTATGGCATTGCTGCCATCTCTTTTCTTTGTTTTCCTGTGACTGATTTGAGTTTCTTTTTCTTTTATTTTCTAAGGATCAGAGAGCAGGTCTTTAGAGATGCCCCTTTTCTCTGTGACTTATGTACATCATAACTATGTACAGGTGTAACAATCTGGAAATTTAAAATGTATCTGTAAAACAATAATGTGCTAATAATAATAGATTTTTTTATTCACAAACTTATGTGATTGCACAGAAGCAGAAAGCAAACAGAATTGCTTCCTAATGAAAAAAAAATTACTTTGATCCTTATTTTTTGTGTTTGTAGTTGATTTTCATCTTCCTTCCCCTCCCATTTTCTCTTTCATAACAAAATAATAAAAGTAAATCCTACACTCATCTATATGCCCCATTCAGGTGCTTTGACAGTGAACCTGTTTTAAAAGGTCATTTGAGTACACTTGTCTTTGAAATATAGTCAATTGTTAATCCAAATACATACAAATAGTTCTTTGTAAAGTACCAGTACCATAGTTAGTACTTCCTTCAGTGACTTTCTTCTGCATTGCTCACTATTTCTGCTTTTATAAAAGCAAGAGCATAAAGACTAATGAGACATTGACACTTGAGTAATAGAGCCTGGTGGGACAAATTCAGCACTAGCTTAAGCCCTTTTGGTTCCTCCTGCTCTTGCTGCTTAAAGCAGCCTGATACCATCCTTGGAGCAGCCACAGAACTTTTCTGCTTTTGAACTGAGAAGATTCACATTCTTATTCTCAGCTGAGGTTTCCAGAATTCAGATTTCCATTTATTAGACAGAGTCATTTTATCCTTCCTACAATTTAATGTTCCTATAATTTAATGGGAAAAAACCCGAACCCTGTAATTAATCAATGATTTAAAACCGTCCCCTTGATTCAAAATAATGGACTTCTAAGTCTGCAGATCTGTACACAGAGATTCGGAACACATACTGGTGTAAGGAGAAATCAGATCATACAAACTTTTGTAGCATGAAGGAAGAGGTGTACTTTTAAAAACATGATGAAACCCAATTTTTTTTTTTTTTAAGAGAAGAAAGCCTTTATGAAGAAAATCAGCATAATTTTGTGACATGGTTTATTTATGTTTTTTCCTATGCAGAAATATGATGTTACTGAAAGTGAAAGCTTCAAATTTTTAAGGCATAATAAAACATTAAATAACTTGCTCATTTCAGGAGATTTGCTCATTTCAGGAGATTAATTAAATATATCTCTCTCATACTCTCTCTTCTTCTCCTTTTCTTTTCTTTTCTTTTCTTTTCTTTTCTTTTCTTTTCTTTTCT
>JADKXX010003600.1:0-66742 GCA_017310255.1 Butorides virescens
AATCTATTATTGAAAAATAACATTTCCCACATCCCAGTAGAATATGTGGCATTTATTTTCTAGGATTTTTTTTTCCCTTCTTTGATAGACAAGAGGGTGTTTCTTTTAGATCTATGTATCTCTATGTATCTAAGTTCTCTGACTTATTTTTTGTGTGTGTATACTGTGTCTTCAGTATTAGCTACTGAATCCATCATATGTATTCTTTCAACTGACAAATGCCTCTCTTTTTTCCTGCTCCATATCCAGTGTAATAAGGTTATCCACAAACAGGGATTTAAAATATGTATATGCATCTACCTACAAATCTGTCTGTGTCCCTCAAATCTACAGGAAATGAAGGAGGCTGTAAACTCCTGTAAGGCAGCAGCAACATTTCAGACAGTCAGTCTCATACTCCTGAATAAAATTCTACAGAACATTACAATTAGCTAAAATGATCTCAGGGCTATAATCTTCAGCATAGAATAGTTAAATCTAATTGAGACCTCTATTCTGAGAATATGAAGCATGTATTAAATACAATATCAGATGAAGATATGCCTTAAAAAACAGCAAGAACAAGTATTCTGTTAAAATTTCATTTGAAATATGTGCGGAATTCTGACAACACTTAGATGTTGTGTCTATGAACATGACCATGGACTCAGACCTGTCCTGACATGGGTAACAAAATCCTCAGGAATGTTCTGAATATTCTGGTGTGTATGTTGTGTGCTCTCCACTAAAGACTTCCCAGCAGAACATTAGTTCTACTGGAATGTACAGATTTGTTGCACACGTTATACATGTTTAATTATGTAATTTAGAAAAATAGAGTATATAGATCTCAGTAAGTATGAATTTTATACTAAAAAGTAGGAGTGAGTGAAAAGACTCCAGAACCAGATTAGAAGCTTAGTGGCTGAGCAACAGGTTAGAAATAGTTTCATCTCTGTTGCATGTTGAATGGCCTGGAGGAGTCGTATAGAGTCAGAACAGAAAATGGTCAGAGCACATAAGAAAGACCAATGCATGTTCGAGGATTTTTACAGTGTGAAACTGATGTAAGAAATGGGATTTCAAAATGTTACTAAGAACGAAATAATGAGATCTGGGAAGGCTTAGGGAAAGAAAAGCAGAAAGCAAAAAATAACCACATGGTGAGGTGAATGACAGGGTGACTGTTTAGTTGTGTGAGATAACACAGAAGTGTCAAAGAAGAAGATTTGGAAGAAAGATTCAAGACAAAAGAAAAGACTAGCAGCATGTTTTTCCTGAGGATATATCATAGGCAGGGAGAAACAGGATACTGGGCAGACTAGAAGGTGAAAGCTAAGGAAGTATAATAGAGACATGTTGTCACAGAAAATTCTAACAGGGACAAAAACCTTCAGTCAGCGCTCTGAGTAACAGTGAATGGGAAGAGGATCCCCAGAAGATGTAATCAAAGAGATAATCATCCAAACAGGACATGAATGACATAGACTTCAAAGGAGAGAAGCTCTCCAGACAAAGCAGATTGCAAAAGATAAAGAGAGATCAAGAGTGTGTGTCTGTGGAGAACAGTTTAAAACAAAGAGATGATTAGCAACCCTTGTAGGGGTCAATGTCATTGATGAATCTGTTTCAAGCTGGAGTGGGTATTCCAGAAAATGAGAGACGGTGAAAAAAGACATCTCCAAAATACAGCATGCTCTGTAAAAAAGAATATATGCAGCTGAAACATTTACTGACTAGGCTAATTAAAAAATCAATAGAGCAGGTGGTCATTTCAGGATGAGAAGTTGCGACTCATCTGACTTCCGTGCCTGTGTTTAGCAAGAAAAGTTCTCTTGAGTACATAAGAAAAAAAATAGAATTCTCACTTACCAGTAGGTTTTCTTCTAAAAAAGTCTTGGAGCCACAATGAGGATATTGTTGATGGACTTCCCCAAAGCATTTTAAAGGCAGAGTATGAAGAGGTCCTTGTAACAGCAGGCAACAGTGTGGAAATTAAAAGTAAAGGTAATTGGAATAAAACGTGTGAATACAGTGAGCTAGATTTGACCCACCCTGCCAAAGCAAAATACAATAAACTGCAGTACTATGCAAGAGGAAAATGTGGGTAAAAGTCAGTTCTGATGCTTAAAAAATATTTAAGCAGAACAAGAAGAAAAAAACAAAACAAAGCAGACAAAAAAAAAACCACCATGAAAAACCCCAAAATTTTCAAGATTCAAAAAAAAATAAATTTTAAAAGAGAACAAAAAAATCACAGAGAATCAGAACATCTGCTCACCCCCGGTCAGTTAAGGGAAAGGAAAACAAAATAAACTGGTAAAATAATCAGCCTACAAGGATGAGGTATACTTAGCTTTCAATACACTCTTAAGTATAAACTAGGTTAAAATCCAGATCATAATGATATATTTGGTTGTGTCACCTAAAAACATGTGGGTGCCCATGTTTAATATCAGTCCTGTCTTACACATGACATACCGGTATGAGTGGTGAAAACGCCTCCTTTCTCAGGGGAAGTAATACATGTCATCATCACATTCAGATGTAGCATAACCCTAGGTAAATTATCTTTGCTGCTTATTAACTATGATACAAATTTTTATGTCTGCCACCAGCCTTTCTCTTCCCTGGGCTGAAATAAATGCCTTTTGTCCTATGGGAAGCTTTGTACACTCTGAAGTTGTAGACCAGGTAGATCTTTAGCTCCCGTGTTTCAGTTCTCAGTCAAATGCAGCCAGGCTATCAAAGAGAACTTTTTATAGGGTAATAATCTATTTAAATCTGTGCCACAAGAGGTCTAGGTGTACAGTGGATCAGAATTCAGGACTGTTTCCTGCTTTGTGATAGTTGTGTTGTGTAGCCTTTGGGAATTACTTAATTTCTTTTACCTTTTATTTTATCTTATTTCATTTTCCACATATTCCATCCTGCCTATTTATACAGGGACTCTTTTATTATATGTTTGTACAGATCCAAATAAAATGGGTTCCCAATATCACTCTCAGTTTCTGGGTACTGCTTTGTCATCAGTAGCCACTGTGAGAACTGCTGTAAGATTCTGACATTATAAAATGTGAATATGAATTCTGATTCAACACCAACCTCAAACCTTAACTGCTATTCACTGGATATTTGCTGCCATTTCAGCCATTCCTTACTACGAGTAGGAACTTCAAATAGAAACAGATGCAAAATAAATGTTATTATTTTTATTAGCTTTTTTCTTTTTCTTCTATCCTGATGGAGATTAAGAAAAAAAAAAGTTAATAATATATATGTGTATAGGTAATGTACTGCTATTAATCTCCTGTGGTTCTCTGTTCAGTCTTCAAACTCTTAAAGATAAAAACTTGTCGTGGTTTAACCCGGCTGTCAACTAAGCACCACGCAGCCGCTCGCTCACTCCCCCCCTCCCTCAGTGGGATGGGGGAGAGAATCAGAGAAAAGAAAAAAAAGTAAGACACGTGGGTTGAGATAGAGACAGTTTAATAAGAGAGAAGAATAACAATAATAATAATAGTGGTAAGAAAATATACAGGATATATAAAACAAGTGATGAACAATGCAATTGCTCACCACCCGCTGACCGATGCCCAGCCCGTCCCGAGCAGCGATCACTCCCCCCGAGCCGCGATCACACAGCCCGAGCTGCGACCACTCTGCCCGCGACTGACTGACTGACAAACTAACCCCCCCGAGCATGACGTTATATGGTATGGAATAGCTCTTTGGTCAGTTTGGGTTAGCTGTCCTAGCTGTGCTGTACTCCCAGCTTGTTATGCACCTGGCCGAGCAGGAGAAGCTCAGAAAGTCCTTGAGCAGTCTGAGCGCTACTTGGCAACAACTGAAAACGTCAGTGTGTTATCAACATTCTTCTAGCACTAAATCCAAAGCACAGCACTATGCTAGCTTCTGTGAAGAAAATTAACTCTATCCCAGCTGAAACCAGGACAAAACTTAACTAGGTAGTTCTTTCCCCCTTCTCCCCCCTGGTATTACCTGAAAGAAAAAGAAAGGGTTACCCCAAACCACCTAGCAAATAGAGCCTTAGGTGTCTGTTTTACTAGCCTGTTGCCTGATTACAAGCAACTATGTCATTGCTTATAAACTGAGTACACATAGAAAGTGTATTTCTATACAGTTCAGCAAGCCCGTATTTTCATGGTTATAATACACAGCAATATGTGCCTGCCCTCAGACTGTTTATGCTTCTTACGCTGTGTTGGTGGGAGCGATAATGTTTTTTGGATCCATTCTTGGGAGTGGTGTGGTGTGGGATCAAACGGGTTTGTGTTATGGTTTTTCAGTGATCAAAGCGTTTGGTCCATGTACTTAAACCAATGCCTTCGATAGTCTTTCAGCTTAACCTGGCATGGTGACAAACATCTATGTATGCTAACCTGAGGGTTTGTTTTTTTTTTTTTTCCCCTTACGAAAAGTATATTTGACAAAACATTTGTTTCTGGCATCCAAACACTTGCTATCTTGGGTTAAATATAACAAATTCATCTGGAAAAAGAAACAGTAAAAAGGAGGAAGTATTTCCTGTTGTCATTGTCAAGCTAAACCACTGACTTTCCCCTTCAAGCACTGTTTTTACTCTTAAATTACCCCAATATATAAATGAAAAAAAGTCAATGAAAAACAATCTAAAAATGCAAGAGAGCAATTTAGCAAAAACATTTTTTGTATATAACTAAATAAGAAAACCATGGCATACTTAAAAAAACCCCACTACTATTCACACACCACCGTGATAATAACTATATGCCACTTATTTATGATTAATTCTGATTTTAGATAATAATAGCACTGTAAATCAGAAATTATACAGATGATGTAGGGAAAAAAAAAAAAAAGAGTACAGCTTTAACTCAGCTACCCTGTAATCCCTCTGTAGAGCCCCGCAAACTCACACTGTGAGGACACAGCAAACGTATTCAGACATCTGCAATTTCAGAAACACTTTTGGTGGAGTGTGCATGCGTGTATGTGTCCCCAAGCGTGTTTCATACTGTGTGGGTATTTATTCCCCTTTCTAGCACGAATGGGGAGCCCGTGGTGCGGCGTGTGTCAGACTGCTTGCAGCGGCAGCCAAGAAGGGGGTGGCTGCCACCCTCCCTCCTCAGAGGGAGAAGGGAAGGTAGTGGCCTTGGCTGAGCCCGATGCAGCGGGGCCTACCGTGGGGCTCAGGGAGAGGCTGGGGCCCTGGAGCCAGGGATCTTGGCCCTCACTGCCCCACGGAGTCGGCCCTGCACACAAGGTGGCTTGGCGGGATGTTGGCTGGCAACGGGCACCTTGCGGCCATTGAGCTCTGGGAATGGCCACAGGGAGGCCACAGCCCTTGGGGCCGGGCCTGGAGCAAGGCAGGGGGTCTGGGGCAGTGGGGTGCTACCAGGCAGGAGGGGCGGGGGGGCTTAAGCTGTGCAGGGAGTGGCAGTGGGATGCTTGGGACAGGAATGTGGGAAGTTGCCAGGCTCCATTAGGAAATCCAGCCCTCCCCTCCCGGGGAGGTGCCACCATTACCTGATTCCTTTACAGATATTTAACAAACCAGCTAAGAATGAGTGCTAATTTGGGGGGGGGGGCTTGGAGAAAAGTGTTTCTGTTGGCACTACTTTTTCACCTGCTCCCCATACCCCTGCTGGGGTACTGAGGTTTTTTATTCACCCATGAGAAAAGAAATGCCTTTCACCCCCTCATCTGTTGCAAGCCATTGAAGTAGTGTCTAGATAATAAAATGGTGGACTATTCCTGACCAGAGCTGGCAGGCTGATTGCTAATTTAATGCTTAGGCATTATTCACATTTCTTTAAGCATAGTTGTAGCACAATGATACATCTCCATTGTTGTCTGTTGCTTGATGAAAAGAGGCCAGAAGAAAATACATAAAGGAATAACGTTTTTAGAGGACAGTATCATGAAGAGTATTGAAGCATAACAGAAACATGGGCTGATAGGAGGACTCACTAAATAAAACCCCATAATCCTACCCTATACCAAAGCAGCCCAAAAGCACATTTTATTTGGCTTTCATGCATTTTCTTCATTATTAAAAAACAGGAAGGACAAATCCTTCTCTGTTGTATATGCCTTTAATCATTACAAAGGCTCTGCTCTGTTTCTGATTTAGTTTGGAAGGTCATCTGTTCTTTTTAAAATATGTTTAGCCTGAAAAATTGTTTGACTAAATGACGATCTTCATTTTAAAAGCCTCAAAAAACACGTACAATTGAAACATCCATTTAAAAGCCTCAACAAAACAGGTACAGATGGAACATATAAATTGCTATACCTGTAGCATTTTCAGTGAAAACTCTTGTTGTAAAGAGTTAAACAGATTTCTCTGGTCCAATCTTCTTAAAGAAATCTTCTTTAAAGTATTGTCTTAATTAAAATGCTGTATTACTTTAATTTTGTTGCATGAGTTTTGTGGTAGTTTATAATGATAATTTGTGTGATTTTTTTCTAATGAAATTATTGCAATCTAAATTATACAGTTGCAGTTGGTACTTATATTTGAGAGATGAAAAAGAAATCAGTAAGTGAGCACTGTGTAGGCAACAGTCAGTTGCCAACAATCATTTTTTGTATATGTATATAGTATTTTGGCCAAAAGGCTAGGAAATAATAATAATAATGATTATGATAATAATGATAATAAACCACAAACAAATCCCCTTGGAATTGCCACCAACTGCAATTGATTCTAGACTAGTTCAAGTTTTATCAATAGCTTTCAGCTAAGGAACTGTATTTAAATT
This sequence comes from Butorides virescens, assembly GCA_017310255.1. Classification (NCBI taxonomy): domain Eukaryota; kingdom Metazoa; phylum Chordata; class Aves; order Pelecaniformes; family Ardeidae; genus Butorides; species Butorides virescens. Next base: position 6,747 of record JADKXX010003600.1, read on the forward strand.
CATCTAATTAAATGGCTTTTTGTGTTTCAAGAACAGGAATTTTTTTTCACGTTATTTTACATCCATCAGAAATTACGTTAAAATCAGTGTTCTATATTGTCAGCTGATAAACTGAATATCAACTGTTACTGATATTAACCAGTATATAAGCATATCAACTTACCAGATCGCTAGCATATATAGCTAATGGTAAGAAAACCGTTTAACTGTTTTACCAGCCTTCCTTGTGTTCTTTAGAGATGGCACACCTTAGCAAACCTGTAGTATAAATCACTTTCTCTAAGGGTTGCCAAAGGTTTCTATGTGGCCATTTAATTTGATTTGACTAATGCATCCCACTCCAAATCTATAAATGTGTTTGTAGAGATAGTGAGGTTGACCTCACTTCCTGACTCCAAACCTATATAAAACTCAGCATGAAAAAAGCAGCACTCTTGCTGCAGCCAATCAATGGTGCCCTAGCTACAGCTGTACAGACTGTGATATTTTATCCTCCCAGACTTAATAGAACAAGTTATATTAAAAAAGAAAATAAAATAAAAAGGTGTTTTTAAAGAATTGCCTCTTGTCCTGTCACTGAGTACCACTGAAAAGAGCCTGGCTCTGTCCTTTTTGTACCCTCCCTTCAGATATTTATACATTGATAAGATTCTCCCCTGAGCCTTCTTTAGGTTAAACAGTCCCAGCTCTCTCAGCCTTTCCTCAGCTGTGAGGTGCTCCAGTCTCTTCATCATCCTTGTGGCACTTTGTTGAACTCTCTCTGGTATGCCCATGTCTTTCTTGAATTGAGGAGTCCAAAACTGGATGCAGTACTGCAGGTGTGGCCTCACCAGTTCTGGATAAAGGCAAAGGATCACCTCCCTCAACTTGAGGGCAACAATTTGCCTAACATAGCCCAGGATACCAGTCCCATTTGCAGCAAGGGCACATTGCTGGCTTATGTCCAACCTGGTGTCCTCCAGGACCCCCAGGTCCTTTTCTACCAAGGTGGGTAGCCCCCAGCGTGTGTTTGTGTGTGATATTGTTACTCCCAAGGTGGAACACCTCACTTTTTGAGGTACCTGTCAGACCATTTATTCAACCTCCCAAGGTCTCTCCAGATGGCAGCACAACCCTTGACGTATCAGGCACTCCTCCCACTTTGGTATGGTCTGCAAACTTGCTGAGGGTACACTCTGCCCCACCATCCACATCACAAATAAACAGGGCTGGACCCAGTATTGATCCCTGGTACACCACTAGTCACTGGTCTCCAACTAGACTTTTCTTTTTTACTGATCTTTTTGCTAAGTAGAGCTTTTCTTTTGCCCCTTGGAGAGTCTTATGGATTTATTAGCTTCTTCTGAAGGAATAAAATTGGGTTTGCATTTAAGAACAATATAAAGGAATAAAACAAAAACCAGATGTCCAGTAATTATGAACCTCAGGTACACCGTCTTCTTGTAGTACAATGTAGTAGTAATCATGCATGTTACTGACAAGTAATTGGCTTAATGGCACAATGACAGACCCAAGCTGATTGTAACTCTATTCTGGACTTATGGGCAGCCTGCGTCTCTGAGCTCTCATGGCTTTCACATCGTCTTTGCTCTGGGCCTCAGGTCTCTAGCATTGACCTGTCTTTTGCTCTCGAGTGATGTGATTCTTTCAGTTTTGTCTTAGATTCTGAACTGTAGTCATCTAAAGCAAAGGCAGTCATAGTGAGCAACGAAATCTTCTCCAAGAAAGATGCTGCTACTTTAGAAAATTATTTAATTTGTAATTTAAGAAGAAAATATATATATAAAAAAAGCAAACAACAAAATAGCTAACTCATCTTTCAGGTTTACTATTGCTAGGCTCTCAAAAAGCTCAACTTTTATATTTCTTCCTCAGAGCCCTAGTCAATCCATCCTGTGGTGGTAGGTAGCACTGTGCTACCTGGATTTTAACCCATTTGGATATTTTTGACTGGCAGCCTTATAAATGGACAAGGATGTGAAGATATTACAACTATGTAAATATAAATATGAACGTGCTCCCTTCTTTAAATTAGAAAAGCTGATGATAAACTAGTGGCAGTGAAGTGTCAAGATAGCATTTTGTGAATGGCAGAAGGCAAGTGGGAAGTGGATACAATGTGTTTTGTGTTTTTGTAAACTGAATCTTCACAGAAGAGTATTCAAGAGTAGTGACTTTATATTGATAAGTAAATCATTACGATTGAAAGAAAACAAAAAAAATGTTTTTAGGGCAATTTGGGTAATGAGAATGTACTTAGAAGATGGAGAGATTAAAGGAAAGTACCAAGAACTTCCATTTGGAGCAGTAATTTTGCTTATATGTTTCTGGGTTCCCTCCCTCCCTCCTTTCCTCCTTCCCTCCACCCCATTGTGCTGCTATATCAAAACTATTATTTTGTATGATTCCAATTATCAGATGTTATTTAACAGAAATGGATGTTAATGGCATGGATTTGATATCAAATGAGTGGTTCAAGGTGAAAAAAACTCCATGTATTGCTGTATAAAATACAAAATGGCAACTTCTAATGCAGATACTGGTTCCATTATAGCTTATTTGTCTAGAAAGAAATGATGATTTTTTTTTCCCCTACAGCATTTCATGAAAACAAATGTGTTTATTTTTCTATCACAGAACCAATTTACCATGAAAAACTTCAGAGTTCAAAAGTGAATTTTTTCTCAGGGATATAAAATGAAGCACACGGACACCACTTCTTATCCTCTTGAGGCAGAAACTGTAAATTAGATTTTAACACGCCAGATGCAGGCAATATAAATTTGTATAACAAGCCTTAGCAATAAAAAAATTAAAAAAAAACCGGATCATATGTAGTGTGGAAATAGTTGTAATTAATGTAGTTAATACTGAAGTAAATTCAGATTCGTTGTGGTCATGTATGGAAAAACATTATTGAATGACTTGTACTGTATGTACAAATTTATGATTATTAAATACTAAATGAGTAATAAATATTATTGAAATAATGCTCTCTAGAGATTAAGAATCCCCAAGTCTAACATGGAGTCTTCAATAAAAGAAAGAGCTTGTGTCTGTCACACTGAGCAGGGTACGGTACACTTTCACAAACCATTTACAAATAAAATTCGTGCCCTGGAGCCACTGACATGGGATGTGGCTCAGAGTACATTTCCTCAGACACGCATCAGGGTGCAGCAAGGACTAACATCTCCCTAAGGGAGTGGGAGCTGTGAGCCAAGGGTGGCCCCGGGGTGGGCCATGCTCACCAGTGGGCACCATCCCTCAGGGTCTGACTGAGGTGGGAAGACCCAGGTGCACTAACAGCACCTAAGAGCCTGAGGTCCATTCTGGGGACTGGGCTGGAGACCAGCACTGTTATGGATCAGGGGACTGAGGGCCCCAGTCTGAGCTGAAATGGGGCTCCTGGGACCATGTGCAGGGGTGGAAGGAGTTCCCAGAGGAAGCTGGGCAGGGCCAGCAAGGGCTGGTAGTACCCTCAGTGCCCTGACAGTACATAACTCTGTTTTCTTATGTGAAAGAGCTAATGACTAACATTTTAAGAATCACTACTTATCACCTAAGTTAATCAGTATATTAATAATTAATCAAAGGTGGTGACTGGTGGTGGTTAAACTCCTCAGAACCATCTTATTCATTCTAGGGTTTGGGGGTTTTTTTTGCAACTTGTTTCTATTTTTAAGGCTGTCTGCTGAAATATAAAAGGGACTAAGAAATAAATCAAGCAAGTAACAATACCCACAAAAACTTTGAAGAAAACAAAAAACTCATGCCCATGATCATGAAGTACCAAAAAGTAGCTTCACAGATGTCATGCAGATTTGTAAGGCAGTATGGCACATACGTAGCTTGACTGTTTAGAAGATATAAGAGAAGTAGGTAAGAGGCTTTCTTTCCACCATTCAGAAAAAAGCTATTCCTCAAACCTTGGTAGCACACAATTATAAAGGACAGACATGCCCATGTCCCCGCTGATTTTACAGTTTACTACCTTTTACTATTACATTTAGGGAATTTTCAAACTGATGTTCTCCAAAACCCTTCTCTATGTACAAACTGATTCAGACTTTTCAATCCATTAAGGTCTGGTTTTAAATGTTGTAGGTCTAAAAATCAGGTTTCTCTCATCAGTGTAAATATCTTTATAGCATAGTTAGCAATGTAGAAGCATCGTAGGGTTTCTTTCGACGCTGATCCCCGTGTAACAGTAGCATTCTGACAAAAAAAAAGAAGAATGGTCTATCTAGTCCCCAGCTATGAAGAAACAGCTTGTGGAGGCTTGTAGCCACTCTGACTTGTCTCAAAGAACCTAAACCACACTGGTGTCCTCAGACTGGGAGGTACAACATGGCTTAAAGTAGAGACAATTATAAGGACTGTGTTCTTTAAGAAATCTATAGTATTTCTGGCTGTCAAAGGAAAGGAAATAATATTTTCTTCCATCATTCTGTACTCACTTTGCAAACTTGCTGGGGTATGGAAGTGATGGGGTGACAAGCGATACAGGGATGCATGAAAACAGTTGCACAGTGTTACAATAATTTCAAAACCTTTGCTGAATTTTTTTTTCTCTTTTATTTTAACGCTTTATCACTAGTAACCAGCATGCTGCTACTACTTATGGATACAATCTTTGCATCATATGGAAGGACACTGAAGATCCTGAGTAATAGTCAAACATGTCTTATGGTGCTCATTACTCTGCAATAGTAAAATCACCAGCCAGCAATCAAAAAACAGAAATGATCACATCAAGAGTAAAGTATCCCAGGGAGAAAATTAATGCCACAATAATTACATGGTTCACAGTGGAGGATGTGTGGCTATTAGCAGTTCTAGAGAAGCTAATTAAGAAAGTCAAAATTCTTTTTAAACCAGTTTAATCAAGAGAAAAGGTGTTCCCTTGGCTCTGAACAACTAACATACAAGGATTGAGAATTCATTGGTACATCAAAAAGAAAGGAAAGCTGGTAATTGTACTGTACTGAGCTGAGCTACCTACAATTAAAAAAGTGCTAGCTAATGGAAATAGAATTCATTAAATGGTTCTCTTCAGCAAAACACAGCAAAGCAAGACTACCGTTCATTAACCCTCAGTGCTTTGTTACATAGTGCATACATATTTCTTTATCATGATTGACTACATTGTGCTTTTCCATCATATCAACAAAGTTATTTTGAGGCAACCACTCTGCCTTGCCTGATTCACTCAGAGATATCAAAATAAAGCACAGGAGAATCTGTCATGGAATAGAGAGGAAAAAGGCACTTAAGCTCATACCAGTCACCAGAACCAAATTCAGAATGAATCATGCTGAAGTAAACAAAAGCTTCTGAAATATTTGCAGTGTGTCGTGTAGTGTCATGTTCTACCCACCCCCCACACCCCTCCAACATGCTGGTGGTTTGCTACTGGGACCAGAAGAATGCTGGCTGGCTCGTGAATGTCTGCCTGAATGCCAACATTGACTGTGCTTCATTGTGATTCAGGAGGTGTAATGGAGTAACTGGATTTTCCTTTTGCCCTGGCCTTTTAGCACACAGAGAGATTGTGCCTCTGGATACAGCATGGTTCTCAGCTATCTTACTCTGTTTATTGTGAAAGCATAATCTGTCTGGAATCATAACTTTAATTTGTTTTTTTTTTTGAAAGTGGGCATTAGTTTGCCTAGCATGCAAGTATGCTGTTAAATACCATTTAAATAACCTTGCGATCGTAGTGTTGTACAATAAAATAAATCCACTGTTGTAAGAAATTATATTCTAGAACTGGATATAGACAGCAGTCAAGTTTTTTTGTTATTCTGCTCTCATAATGTCAACCAGTGTCTCATTATAACAGTCATAACAATTCAGTTCTGAAATTCATCACAAATTTTTTGCAGTTCTAACACCTTAAATGATTTTTCAAAGTGGAATTGTGGGTTCTGTCTTTACTGAATCTCAGAACCCTACAAATAAAAACTGATCATTGCTGAAGAATAAATACTAAAATGGCTTAATGCATTAGGAATATCTTTAAGATTATCCACATTGTCAACTCAAAAATCATATACAATGAAAGTTAACTGATACTGTATACTTACATTCAAGAATATATGTCTTCTCAGAATCACAGAATGGCAAGGGTTGGAAGGGACCTCTAGAGATCATCTAGTCCAACCCTCCTGCTAAAGCAGGTTCACCTAGAGCATGTTACACAGGACTTCGTCCAAGTGGGCCTTGAATATCTGCGGAGAAGGAGACTCCACAACCCCCCTGGGCAGCCTGTTCCAGTGCTCTGTCACCCTCAAAGGAAAGAAGTTTTTCCTCATATTCAACTGAAACCTCTTATGTTTCAGTTTGTACCCATTGCCCCTTGTCCTGTCAATGAGCACCACTGCAAAGAGTCTGGCTCCATCCTCGTGACATCCACCCTTAAGATATTTGTAGGTGTTGATGAGGTCCCCTCTTGGTCTTCTCTTCTCCAGGCTGAATAAGCCCAACTCTCTCAGCCTTTCCTCATAGGGGAGATGCTCCAGTCCCTTTATCACCCTTGTTTCTCTCCTCTGAACTCTTTCTAGGAGTTCCTCATCTTTCTTGAACTGGGGAGCCCAGAACTGGACACAGTACTCCAGGTGGGGTCTCACCAGGGCAGAGTAGAGGGGGAGGAGAACCTCCCTCGACCTGCTGGCCACACTCCTCTTAATGCACCCCAGGATACCATTGGCCTTCTTGGCAACAAGGGCACACTGCTGGCTCATGGTCAGCTTGTCATCCACCAGGACTCCCAGATCCCTCTCGGCAGAGCTGCTTTCTAGCAGGTCAGCCCCCAGCCTGTACTAGTGTGTGGGGTTCAACCTCCCAAGGTGCAGCACTTGACACTTGCCCTTCCTGAATTTCATCAGGTTCCTCTCTGCCCAACTCTCCAGCCTGTCCAGGTATCTCTGAATGGCAGCACAGCCTTCCAGTGTATCAGCGAACTTGCTGAAGGTGCACTCTGTCCCCTCGTCCAGGTCATTGATGAACAAGTTGAACAAGACTGGGCCGAGTACTGAGCCCTGGGGAACTCCACTAACTACCAGCCTCCAACTGGACTCTGCCCTGCCAATCAGAACCCTCTGATTCATGTCATTCAGCCAGTTCCCAATCCACCTCACTGTCCACTCATCCAACCCACACTTCCTGAGCTTCCCTATGAGGATGTTATGGGAGACAGTATCAAAAGCCTTGCTGAAGTCAAGGTAGACAACATCCACCGCTCTCCCCTCGTCTACCCAGTCTTCTTACATATAGTTTAAAATGCATGAAATTTTCAATATATTACACAGAGTTAATAAATTTTCCTGTGCTTAGCAATAAAGAAAAATGATAAATCAGAAAGCTGGGTTCGAAACTAGCTAGGCTTTTGTGTATAGGTGAAATAAGGATAGTGGGTGTGGAGGAATCATGAAATGCAAAATGACATGAAGTTTTAAAGATGTTACTAGGCAGTGGGTGGATGATACATATCTATAAACAAAGATCAGACACACAAGGAATATGTGACAGAACTTTCTGTGCTGCAGATGAGCCACACGCATGTGCAATGGAGTTGTGTCAGTAATTAACAAGGATGGTTGTATTAATAAGCTACCTGAGACAATACCTATTCACCAAGGTATTTACAGTGGTCTCATGTTATCTGACTTCAAGAATCTAAAAACTAATAGTCTAGTCTAATCCAATTTTTCAGGTTCTCTCTAAAGTCAGTGGAGAAGGGATAATGACTCATTGCATTCTATCATAGGTTTATATTCTCCTGTGGAAACCCATCTCTTTATCAACCACAGAGGGAGCTAACGGCTTGGCCAAGTGGCTCAAGTTAAGTGACATGTAACCTACTCCAATAAATGCAAACAAAATGAGAAAAGGCTTTAAAAAGGAAAATAAAAGGAAGAAAACAAACACCAGCAATTAGGTGATATCCCCATCTACATAAAAAATGATGGAAGAAAAATTATACAGCTTGATATAATTTTAAAAAATACTACTATTATTTCTAGCACAATTTTTTAAAGTGAATATTCAAACCAAGTGTCTCAGAAATGTCTAACTACATATCTTACTGCAAACCTTGCATGATGGTGTTGCTGGTCTGTGCATGGTTTCAGATATTCTACTTCCAGTGCGTTCATGCATATCTGAAAATGTATTTTACGCTGTACGTTTTTTGTATTGGCACTCAACTAATCCTCTCAAATATGTTATGCTGTTTCCTTTCTTTTTGTCCTTGTTCTACAAGGGCCTGATCCAGCTACTGAAGTTAAAAGGATTTTTTCCATTTACTTCAAAACAATTTGGATCAATGCCATACACCTCATCTCTCTTAGAAAAATGAATTTGATTCACCAAAAGTTGCAAAGATACCATTACATAGTCAGTTGCTTAACAAATATCAACATAAATCTTCTGCTATGTATCTCAGAGGCACATTCTAATAACATCTATCTTTTAAAGTCATAGATGAATACATTACTGATGAAATAGTCCCTGCAGTGTAAAGGCCAAGTGATAAAATAGCTAATGTTCAGTTATCAGTTTACTTAACCATTTTAGATGCTTACATTACATATTATTTAGGAGTTTTTTTCTGTAATTAGTTATCAATCCATATTGCTAATGTAGTTTACAGTAGTCACCAAAAATTAGATTTGCCTGGCAATGAAAAAGCTAATCTACACATCTATGTCTTTCTACTGTAAAAGTATGTGTCACCATAAAAGTATCAGCAAAAAATGTGTCTATACTTTTTGTCTCATTGTTTTGAATGATGAATGTGTGATTCTTATAAATACTGCAAATAGGACTTTCTATCAGAAAGCAGAATTACTCTGAGCAACCTGGTATTTCCTTTATGTGAGGTTTCAAGAACATTTTCACTTTGATTCATAACAAAAGCTAGAAAAATAGAAAGTAATTTACTTTTAAAGCATATTACAGAACAATGAAAACATATCTGTGCATTTTTTTCTAGTGGGCTTTTTTGGCTTTTTTTTTTTTGATTTTGGTAAATTAAATGTAACAACTGATTGTTGTATTCTTCAGCCCATCAGCAATTAAACGCAGGTGCGTATGTTCATATTTAGGCAAGATTATCTGCTCCTGTAGAACAAGGGAGCCTGGGCATCCTGAGAGCTCTTTCTTGGTATAGAATGCTTACAACTTCTCCATTCTTTGCAGAGAGCCTGGAAACCTGGAGTTGCCAAATCTTACATATCAACAGGACTGATGCTTCTCAAGAGTTAGAAAGTCTGGGAACCTATATTACTCTCAATCTTCTTATATTAATTAGTACTAAGTTTCAAAAACATATTTATGTACATGAAATAGCACTTTCTTATAAGGAAGAGTCTTATAAAGAAGTCCATAATCAGCTTCTTTGTTTTAAGGTAGGAAAGCATTTTAATAACTTATTGAATTTGTAGGCTAAAAGGACTATGAGTTTAAAGTTGGATTATGGATTATGGTGTGTTAAAGAGTAGGTGACCATTTTTAGCCATAAGTGCACAGGATTTAGGATGAATTGCCATTGTTAAGTAAAATGTCAAAGGACTTAAAGGGTTTAAAAAAATCTTGATTGCAACTTGAAAGATTAGAAATGTTACTTTATTTCTGTTTAACAGAACTATTTAAAATTCAGTAGTCATCCAGAAATTTATTTAGAAAATTGAAGACATTTTGGATATTATGAAATCACTTTGATTTTATTCTTCATATAACAGGTCATTTAAAATAATAAAATAACAGAACAATAACAAAATCTTAACATTTTAATAACAACTTTAGCAGTTGCATTTATTCATGTCTTTTTTTTCATGTAACAAATGACCTCTAAAGTAAAAATTAATTAAATGATATTTAACAAGACCTTCTTTTCACATTCTTAAAATCATAAATAAATTTCACACTGTGAGAACATTATACATCCCTCTCAGACCAAAGTAGATTCCAGAGGCAATTATTTGTCCACAGTTAATAACTTTTGATAATGAAATAAATTTCTCCCTCCATCACCTTCATCCTGACCCTACGATATATCTACAAAAAATAACTCTATTATCACTGTGTGTAATCAACTCTAAAGGAAATTAATGAAAGAAATCAGATGTTCTTAAAAATTCTGAGGATTTTATGCAATGAAAATTATTCTGATTAGTCTTGAACCAACAATCTGAACTTTCATGGCATGCTTCACTGTGGATTGTTGTTTAAAGGTCTATGTAAAATGATTAACTTCTTTGCAAGCAACATGTTGTTATAATATTTTAATTAATTATATTTATCACGTTCAAATAATATATTAAAATTATTTAATTATATTTAATTAATATAATTATAATTGCCGTAATTATTAATTGTTATAATTTTGGGTGATGATATAGCCATATGCATCATTTACCCCATTCTTTATAGCCAAATAAATTCCTCATCCATTTCACATACTTCCTTGCTCTCTTTCTATATAGACCACCAGTGTTTCAAGATGCTTGCTATTTATCAGGTTTTTAGACAACAGAAGACAAGAGCATACAATACAGTGAGAAGAGGAAAAGAAAAAAACAAACCTGCTGAACTGGACAAGATAGCAACTTTTCTACTTAATTTCTGAAACCTTTTCCAGTAAAAGCTGCTCCTGCTGTTCTTTGGAGAAACCTTAAGAGAAAAAGAACAGATGATTCTAAAAGACTGTCTCTCCCTACCCCTGTATCGACAGATAACAAGGCAGACAACAAGTGAACTGTGTTATAGAAGCCTGTCAAAGGCTACCATAAAAGTTATATCAATTTAACTGATAAAGTCTTGAAACGAGGAATAAATAATAGAGAGGACAAGGCCTGTTTTGAATGGAGCATGTAGCTAAATTACTGCCTTGGTACCTATTTTATTCTCATCTCTGGATGGGATGGAGAGGAAAGAAGAAAATCCCTTTGCTTGCAGTGGAAAACCTGTGGCCCACAGACACAAATTTCTTTACATTTATCAATACAGCATATCCTTTATTTACAAATAAATTCCTCAAGCTAAGAGCTACCAGACAAAGCAGACGGCAGTTTCTCATCAAAGGAATGTACAGTCATCCTCAAGCAAATAACTTTACAATGTAAAGCAGAGTGGGAGAGACAGAAGACAAATACACGAGAGATTTCATTCATTCAGTGAATGGAGTGAGGCATGGCTTAGACTGTTTAGAAATGTTGAACATATTTAATTGAGTAGAGCAGAGGGAACTGAAAAATTAAATTAAAAATTACAAAAAAAAAAAAAGCCAGGGTTGAGGAAGCATTACCAAAGAAGTAGAAGAACTAACGGGATTTTAAAGAGAGAACTGAAATTACATTTTTTAAAGGGAAGGGGGCAATGATATTATGAAAGCAGAAGGCTGCTCTGAAACCTATTAACTATTAGCTATTAGATGAAAGAAAACCAGCATACTATCTTTCTATTGACAACTTTGTCATGCTTGAAGACCACTTGCAAGTGGAATGCTTGCTAGGAAGAAGCTCTCAAGTTGTTCTGAGTATAAAGAATAGCTTAAGAATGTAGTTGATACTTCATTAGGATTTAATCGTGCACATTTTATTACTACTAATGAGGATTGTCAAGATGAAAGAAGCTGAGGGGGAGTGAGAGTAAGCTTGTGGGCAAGGCTTTCAGCTGGGACATAGACGACCTGTGGTCAATTTCTAAGTGCCATGTGCTGCCTCTGGGTCTGCCAACATTCTTTGCCTTTGGAATACAAAGGTAAGAACAAGTATATAGATCCAGGATATTGTGATAAATACAATGATGTTTGTGAGATTTCTATGCAGCGTATTCAATCTTCCAAGAGTATGAAGACATCAGTTTTATATTATGAAATAAAAGTGAAGGGACTTTTTAAAAATGATGATGAGGCAAAGCTTCCTTTTCAGGAGGTGTCAAGTAACAAGTGTCTTGACTATTTCTGTGAGTTTATCTCAATTTCTGCCTTACCTCTTTCCTTCCCATCTTTCCTTCCTTCATATTACTTCCATAACATGAAAATATCCTTGAGTCTTTTCAAATTTATACACGACAACTTTGAGAAGGTATAGGAACTGGTCCTCACACTGAACTGTAATTCAGAAAATCTTGACAAATTAGATAAATTCTGGTTAGAAATTAGGAAAATCTTTCTTGTGGTTTATGCAATGAAATTTTGGAATATTTTGCTCAGGAATTAATGGAATCCCCTTTCCTGGAGTTTTTGAAGGTCAGGTTAGACAGCTTTCTCAGGAATGACTGAAGTGTATTCAATTTTATCTTCAGCTTGGGCTAGGTGATTTTTCAAGATCATCTGGCAGGTCTGAGGTTTTGTTTGTTTGTTTGATATCTAGTATAGACAGGCAAAAATTAATTGAAGCAAACAGAGAAAACAAAGTGCTGGCAAAGCAATTGCTTCTTGTTATTTTTGTGTGCATATTTGTAGATACAGTTGTGTTGCATTGTGGATACAGTTTCACTTTCGGTTGACCAAAAGGGAAAGATTCTGCAGACCTTTGAAAATTATCTACATATATAGTGATATAGTGAGACAGTGATAAGCAAAGACAATTTTGTAATACTTTCAATAGTATGAGTAAGCTGAAAGAGTTTAGAAGAAAAAAAGAATTCACTTATGCTCATAGTTACTATACCTCCTTCCCAAACCTAAAAAAGAAATGTAAAGGACTGCAAGATGCTAATCACAGAACTCAGGAAAAAAAAATGCACTTGCTAAAAAGAATTGGATTAATAATACAAATATTGGATTAGCTCTACCAAATTTTCTCAATAACAGAAACAACATTTTTTCAGTTGTGAATCATTTGAAGCATCCAAAGACTAAAGAAAGTGGTATCTCACTTCCAGTATCTTAGAAAGAAATAATTAGGACAGGAGTGTGGTTTCAGTACTTTTAACGTATTGTCTATCATAAAAACATTCACTAGATTTTTCAACTACAGTCATTCATTTGGTAAATAAAGTAATTTTTTTTAAATTATATTTTAGAGGCATTATAATCTCTTTAAGGATCATAAAAAGATGAAATTCAATAAGTCACATGTACTCAGTAGTGATGTGCTGAAGATCCCACAGGCAAAAGAGATCAAAATGCAAACTCAGGTCTGTTTTTAAAAAGAGTTTAGGTGGGATTATTTTCTAGTGTTATAATTTCTGTTAAACTGTGAGCTGTACAGTTCTCAGAGTACAACCCAACTGACTGGCTCTTGAATTTAAATATTTAAAAATAAACAAATTTATTAAATAGGTGGGCAGAAATTCACTCTAATTTATTAATCCGCTTTATTTTGCATAAAATTAAATTTATGATTTATGAATTCCTATCAAGTGTAGGAAAAAAAATCAAAATCCTCTCAAGTTGAGAACTTCAATAATGGCTATGTTTATAAAATATAATGTAAAGGATTTTTTAATAATAAAATATATTTTCTCATTTATACTTTATTTACCAAAGCAGCAGCAAAAACTGAATATAAGAATATTTTTTCTATTTTTTTTTTAAATATTTTTAAGCACTTAAGATTTAAGCTGCCATTTTTTGCTTTAGCTGTGCTTAGAAGTAGCTACAGCTACATAAATTGTTGGTCAGTCAACAATTTCGTTTAGACATATAAAAATATGTCATTTTGTATGCTTATATGCTAAAATGGGCAACTTTGTAAGTTGCCTAGAATGTTTTTCATTATTATTATTGAAAAAAATTAAATATTTTTAGAAATTACCAAATTTACTTTACATATTTGATTGTAGTTCCTTTCTTTTCCTTGCCTTGCCTTGCTTGTGCCTTTGCCTTTGCCTTTGCCTTGCTTTGCCTTTTTCTATAACACTGTCCTGTGCTGAGAAATGTCAGATTTTTCTGGTTTCAGTAATTTATTTAGAACTGGTCAGTACTCATCACAAATCTGTGCTCAGTAACCTATATTGAAGAAGTTGATGACCACAGTTAGTTCAGAGTGTATGAGTGTGCATCCTCACTTATCACTGAAAGCATCAGCAAAAAGGAAACTTGCTTAACAAGCTTAACAGGACAAAAGCTTTTTTTAGCTGTTCAAGGTGATTACTTCCTTTACAACCTACAAAACGTCTTCACAGGTCAAGATAGGCTAGTGTAAACAAGGCACTGTAGATATCCTGTCTTGCCAGTAAGGAGATATTTGACCTCCAGAACTCTGAAACATGTATTATAAAGTAAAAATAACATTTTTATCCAAACTAACAGGGAGAATGGCTTTTCTTCATTCACTATTATTTTTAATCTTTTCTATAACAATTTTCTCTAATAGTTTAAGCATGCAAACTAATCCAGCTGTCCCATTACAACAGTCCTTTTTTGTCATACTTCATTTTGGCTTTGATAAATCCAATATTGACTCACTTATTCCTGTAGGAGCAACTGTCCTTTGGAAGACTGCAAGTGTCAGGTATGATGCAGTTATTCATGAGGAGGGTGTCATGGCGGTCTCTGATGGGCCAAGAGTGCTGTGGAATTTAGATCTATTCCAGGTATTCCCAAAAGATCTAGGATGTTCTTGTTTGCCCCAAACTTTAGAAACAGAATAAAGAAAAATTATTAAATATTCTTTTCATCTAGGACACAGAAGTTTCCCTGACTCCTCTGAGTGTTGGCAGCTGACCTACAGCACTACAGTAGAAGAGCAAGCCACTCTTGTTTTAACAGCTGTATGAGATCATGTGATCATCATCTCATGAACTGCTTTATTTTTTGAGTAGGTTTGGTTTTTGCTGGGCTTTTTGTTTCTTTGTCTTTAGCTTATATTTTGATAAAGGTGGGATAGAGAAATTGCTCTCTTACTTTTCCCATTCCCTTTGTCACTAGTGACATAAAATGTTTCATTAAAGACATGGATTAAATTTTGACTTGGTGTCCTTTGTACTGCTCAAAATTATCCAGAATGCTGCTGCACAATTTATTCTTGTAGCTTGTTCCCGTTTAGACATCAGTTTTTATTTTTTCTGTCTTTGCTATTTCCTTTTCTTATGTCACATCAAATATAAGATAGTAGTCTTTACTGTCTCTGATGCTAGCCAAAAAACCCCAACAACAAAAAAGCACTTGACAATCATTATTATGCTATTGTGCTAAGTCTACTGCTCAGTACACTGACAATATCAATTCATCATTTCTTTTAACTCTCTATTCAACTAATTGTGTTTTGCCCTGTGCTTAATTTGAAAGCCCTTTGGAGCCATTTGAAGATCAGCAAAGTTCAGTCATGGCCATTACGACAATGAAATTAATAACTATAAATACTGTTCTATAGAATGAGATAGCATAGGACTATGAGAGAAGTTTTTAGATCTAGATGGAATTACAATCCTTCTAATGCTGCTGATAAAGCAATATTAATTCTATAAAATCTGTGAAGACTGTACAGATTTTATAGAAATTTAGATATAAAATTAATTTCAGTAGGTTTTCCCTTTTTCTGGACTTATGTCAGCAGTAGTGTTTTAAATAAAAAAATAGTCTTAGAATTAAAGCACTTAAGCATTTGCTAAACTTCAGACTCCTGGCTAAAATCATGCTGAAATCATCGTATAACTAAGCACATGCTTAAGCAAGTTCCATGTGCAACTATGAGAAGTAACCACAGTGAGAACTATTTAAGCACACAGAAGCACACACAAGCACAGTAGATTTGGTATGTTTTGTTTCTTTGGTTTTTTTTTTTTTGTTAAAACTTATGTCCAAAATTCCTATTTCAAGATATTTATTAAAATTGATACATTTAATTAAAATACGTCAAAACTACATGTGGATTTGCATAGCCACATGGTTGAAATTTAGAATTTGTATGGGCAAAGTTATGTTCCAAAACTGCTGATGCTACTTTTTAATGTCTTTTAGCACCTTTGTGAGTCTGGCCTCAGAGAGGTAATGATCTTTACAATCAAAATATGCAGTCTTAACATATTTGATGAAAAATGTTTCCTTATCTGAAAGTCATATTTTACATGTTTTGTGCCTGAAACAGGATACAGCCCTTTTTCTATTTGTGGCTTCTTTATAAGAATAATTAGCATTACAAAGGAAGGAACTATTCAGTCATCAAGCTGTTCCTCGTAAAAGTTTTCATTTCATAGGGATAACAGTTCCCTTCTGAAAAGAATTCTTCAATGATACTTCAATTAAGTTGAATACTGTAACTAGGAAAAGTTCCATTTTTATAAAAGAAGACCGAATTACAATTTAGACTTCTTCATTATTGATTATAATATGTTATCTGGAGAGTTTGTTCTGTGAAGCTTAAAAGTGTACCAGTATTAATTTTTTCCACTTGTTTCCATGGTTGACACAATATCATTGGGGTTCAAAAAGCTGTGCTCCATCTTCATTTGATACATATTTAAAAAATGCTTGAAGATTTGAAATGGATTGGGTATTATATACTTTCTTATCTGCCAAAAGCTCATGTGCTGGTGAAAATGCATTTTAATGACAATACAGAGCTGATTGAGTTTGATTTTTAATATTTGGGTAGAGCAAAAGACAAAGGAAGAATATTTTCATGCTTTCCAGTCAATGAACTAGGCATTAAAAAAATGCAGAATATTCTTAACACCCACTGAAGACACTGAGAGATAAGACTGCTTAACCCCGTAGGAAGAACCGACAATCATCAGCTGGATTCTCTGTTCTCATCCCTTTCTTTTTATTCCTTCACAAGTTACTGCTCAATGAATACCTGATCTTCTTTTGGCATTTATTAGCCCACATCTTCAAAAATTATTAGAATAAAATCTCTGCTACTTCCTCAGAATAACATAGATCAAGCAAATAATTAAAAATAAACAACTACATTCTGATTAAAAAACCTAAAAAAGTCTTCATTTCTGATCCTTGTAAATTCAGAAAAGGATTGTTCCCTGCATATATAGGAGGTTCAAACTTCATATAGGCCCTCAGTGAATTGATTGAAATATTTTTCTCACTGTTCTATTGCATTTCATTTTACTACTCTTTCACCTCACCTAGTATTTTCAATATTGTCCATGACATTTCTAGCCATTTTTTTCTTGATTAAAAAACCCAAAAATATGTAAAGAAATATTTGCAGTGGGCTGTGTAATCTTTATGAGGAACAGCATAGGCTTCAGACACTTTGTTGAGTATATGACTTTGTGCTATGCTTGTTCTGTTTACAGGACAGGAATAATGGAAGATAATGGCAGTTATTCCCAGATTTATTTAAAAGAACGTGTTTGTTTGGGTTTTTTTTTTTTTGTAAGTGGGAAGAGAGTGGGTTCATCTAATCTTTGGGATTTGATAATCTGAAATTGTTGAGAACACTGTAATTTGTTTTCCTTTCCTGCTTATATTAATTTCTTATTTTATTGCAAATTTACACCTTTGTTGCTGAGATAATGAGAATGTAGTGTGTAAAAAGAGAATGCAGGTTCAGCAGAGTGCTCATGTGGGAAAAAATAAAGAGGGTATTTTATGATGAAGAGGGAATATCACTGTTCCAAAGCCTAGCACAACTGGACTGTAATAAATAAATTTTAAAGATACTATACTTCCTGAAAAGAAGGAGAGAAATGGACAGTAATGGTAGTTTTTCAAACAGCTTAGCAGAAAAAAATCTAACTGTAAATTATTTTGCCATATATTTACAAATCAATTCATAATTAAATTGTTCAAAACATACTTTCTGAGGAGAATAACCTAAATCAGCGTAAGAGAACTGAACACAGAAATCAAACATCAAATGAGATTAAAAAAAATAATGAGTCCATCCAGTAATAAGTTCTCCAGAGTAATTTTAAGACAGCAGGGAGTATGCCATTTGGATTTTTTGTGGAAACTATTTCCCTCTTGTTATTTGTAAAACTGCTGCTAATTATCTGAGAAAATTTAATGTAACAAAGCCTGACTTAATAATCAGAACTATTAGCTTACCTCACTTTATGTCATTTCAGGAGCCTTGAGATTAGCAAGCACATCTGAAAATCATTTTGTTCTTCTATAGTTTGTCTCAAAACATATTAAAACATATACATATATTGTTCTTATATATAACAGAAAAAATATTACCTTTGCTATATCATTGTCACTGAGAATGTTGTTTAACAAACCAAATAGAAACATAGATAAGTTTTCCTGATTCCAAAGGCCTAAATCCAGATGTTGAAAAATGAAACACTTGGGTTAGTAGCCTTATTTTAAGAGTTGGTCAGCCTATTAAAAAAATCAATTAATCTGAAGCTTTTCAAGTAGTCTTTAGTCTTTTGTTTTCCTTGTGATTTTCCCCCTGTAACTTGAGATAGTCTTTCCCATCTAACAGAAGTGATTTCAGAAACTTCATATTAAACTCTATAATCTTTCAAATAGTTGTCTCTCATTTTCCTTTTCATTTCTGGGCACAGCAAACATGTCCTTTAGTGTGCTTGACTTCTGTCTTTCATTGTGGCTCTGGACCCTTTTAGTGTCAATGGAGCTTCAATTTACTGTCTTCCCCATACCATGTCTCCCACTGGTGATACTCAAAGTTAGTATCTGTTCTTGTTCTGTTTGCAATGGCAATACTGCAGCCTTAGTACTCCTATGAAATATGGGCTCAAAATCCTGGGGCGCTAAAGCATCTTGTCATATGTTGTACTCTATACAGTTAATTGTTTATTGGTTCTGCCTCCAACAGTGGGTTCTCAGTTTGGAATTAGAATGCATTTGGTTCATAGGATAATTCAGGTTGGAAGGGACCTCAGGACACCTCTAGTCTAACCTTCTGCTCAAAACAGGGTCAAGTTGCACAACTGCACTCTGTGTAGCCTGCTTGACTGTCCTGGTTGATAGTGAAAAATTTTCTCCTGGACTGCTAATTAAATCCAGTTATTTCTATCTCTATTGAGTCTGGCTGAGACAGAGTTAATTTTCCCCATAGCAGCCCTCATAGTGCTATGCTTTTTATTGGTAGCTAGAAAAGGTGTTAATAACACACCAGTGTTTTGGCTACTGCTGAGCAGTGTTCACACAGCATCAATGCTGTCTTTCCAACACTCCCCCACCTCACCCAGTAAGCTGGGAGTGGGCAAGATTTTGGGAGGCGACATGGCCAGGACAGCTGACCCACAATGACCAGAGCGATATTCCGTACCATATGACTTCTGCTCAGCAATAAAAGCTAAGAGAAAGGAGATGCGGGGGTGGGGTGGCATTCTTTATTACAATGCTTGTCTTCTGGAGCAACCACTGCGCTACAGATTTTGAAGCCCTGCTTCCTGGGAAGTGGCTGTGCGTTGCCTGCTGATGGGAAGTAGAGAATAAATCTTTTGTTTTCCTTTGCTTCTTTGTGTGGGCTTTGCTTTTGCTTTATTAAACTGCCTTTATCTTGACCCACAAATTTTATCCGTCTTATTTTCTCCCCTGCCGTGTTCTGCTGAGAAGGGGGAGTGATAGAACAGCTTGGTGGGCACCTGGTGTCCAGCCAAGTTCAACCCACCACCCTATAATACTTGATTTTCCTTGCTGTTGACTGACCATTCCCAGAACCATTTGCCACTAGAATTGCCACAGAATTTCTGAAGTTTTTTGTTCTTCAGTTCTAGATACTGATTCCAAATGAAGTAACTCAAGCCCATGGTATCAGTCTGGAACAGAAAATGTAGAAGAGATCCATTTCGTCCTTTTCAAAAACAACACAGTAAAATTAAGCTTTTTGACATTTTGTGAACTCCTTGTGTCAGTATGTGAATCAATACTTGTTTTCTCTTCAGCATCAGAAGATTAATAATTATTCTTGTCAGTAGGTGTGGGAATAAGGGAAACATTATCTCCATGAATGCTTGTCACTTCAGATAGTAGGTCATGTCAGGACACACTAGAAGACAATGCAGAATTTCCATCTGTGAGCAGGAATATTTCACCAGAGATCAAAGTACATCACTGGCCACAGGATTTTTGTTGATGTTGTTGTTCCTCATAGCTGCAAAGCTCTTAACCTTCACTGAGAGGTATGTGTAGCTTAAATTTTTTTTATAATCTGTGCATTGAGAAGAGTATAAGATCCATCACCACAGAGCTGATTCATGCAGGATACTGTTCAAAAGCATCCACAGTATAAAGCTATTCACACAAATATTATTGAGGTTAAAAATACCAACTGAGGGAGCACATCTTCAGAGTGAAAAGGTAGACTTTGATTAGATAACATAAAGATATCTAAATAGCTGTTTCCTGATTCACATTTTTCAGGTTCTCATCTAAATTACCTTTCATCTATCCTTTTCTCTCATCTCATCTCAGTGGGAGGAATCTTATGTACAAGTACAAATTAGATTATCATTGCTTACCAGATTTTCAGACAGGTATCTATGTATGTATGAACATACATACATATATACCTATAGTCAATTTCCCCACCCAGTCAAGAAGCCCATATAGACATCTTCAGATCTTCATTAGGTTTCCTCAGAACCCCAATTAAAATTCTGGTTTTTCAAGCTGTCTTCAAAGCATCTGGCAATTGTTAAACTCATCGAGATTTCAAACCACTGCCTAATACCATCTCTGGGCTTATTTTACAACCCCCAGCCTCCAACCATCTGTCTCACTCCATCTGTTGTCTCGTCTACTACTTAGTTTGAAAATTCTTTGGATACAGATTGTCTTCTTGGCTCCATTTGTGCATAGGGATCCTAGCCTCTAATAGACTTCTAAGTATTATGGTAATGTAAATAATAATAAGCAACAACTTCAGTTGTCAGTCAAGAAAGTATATTGCAGTACAGTTTGACCAAACAGAAGGCAACAGTACATTTACAGTATCTGAAAGACTTTATTAATGGGGCAATTTTTAATGCCTTGCATTCAACATACTCCTGTAATAGAAATTTTCGAATGTGTATAAGCAGTAGGCATTATTACAACTGATTGTGCTGAAACTGTAATTTAGTTAGTGGGGCAATGCAAGTTAAATCTCTACCAGTTTTCTGAGATTTTAAAGGTTTTCTTGCTTCTTTAAGTTTAGAGCTCCTGATTCTTCTGAAAATTCTGTTTGTTTTAGTATTGATAATGTAGTTTGTGGGAATACATTACACTATTAGCCTGAGCTAATCATTGGGAAAAAATCTGGACTGAATTTTACTTTGTATTTACCTTACTCTGCTTACTTATACTGGCTATTTATATGATTTATTTTATTTTGGTCAAAAAACCTATTAATCATTAAGAAAATAGAGTACTGTATCCCTTCACAATAAAGTCTCGTCAGATGTATCTCCATTACCATTTCGTCCAGAGAGGCTGTCAGATTTCACTTTAATTCCAAGACTTCTATGAAAGATCACCTTAATTATAGGATTCTTGGCATGGCATTTATATTGTCATTCAGCTTGATTGATGCATATTGCTAAGTTGTCAGTCTAAAAATGTATTAAATTTATTTTCAAAATGCACTTTCATTAACTATTTACTTGTCATATGGAATATAAGATATGCCTTTGAAAAAACTTTCTTAAAAACAATGATCCAATGTTTTTTACAGATTTTGAGCTTGGGTCTCATTGAGAACCTCTCCATGTCAAAACGCTGAAGCTAAGGAAATTGCTGCAATTTTGGTTTTGGGTTTAGCCTCCTAGTCAGGGCATATATTCCCAGCTCAGCCTTCAAAAGCAGGAATCGCAGGCTACATGAAAATTATAAGAAAATAAATAGAGTGTATTATCTTCTGAAGTATATTCTTATGTTCTAGCTTATTAGGAAAAAAAAACCCACAACAAAACAACACTTTGGTATAGGGTAAGAAGTTCCCCTTGACCATATGACACTACTATTTTAGAAGCGTTTTACACAGATCTGCTTATGAAAATAACAATATTCAAGTTCTATAATAATTGATGAAAAGAAAGTAAATAACAAAAAAATGCAAACAAGTAACATTTTGGGTGGAAAAAAATTACTTGCCTGGTGCTGAATTCTGGTGATGGATTCAGATGATATGATGATCTTTGCTGTTACCATGCAACTCCAAAAATCTTATGTGCATTTCAATTTTCTCTGCTGCCAGAAATATTCATATATAAAACAAGGTAAAAAAATCCTATAGACTATTACTGTTGGAAAGAAATAAAAAAGAAAGCAAAATTACTGAGCTAATATATATTTATATGAATATAAAATATATTTTTAATAGCTAATGTTTTGAAATAACACATCCCAGCAGTTATACCTGTTAAGTAGCCAAAGTAGCCAGGCTATTATCTTTCTGAAAAAATTCCAGCCCCCTCAAAAGCTGCGCTAAACCTGCAACTTGGAATAATATGCTGTTGGTGAAACACTTTCCATCTCGTGGGTTGAGCATTTGACTCATGTGATTGCCTCCTGCTCTTTCAGAAACCTGGTGCTATGATGAAGATGGCAGTGAATATCAGAAAATATAATTTATTTAGTCCTGATTTCAAATAAACCAGTGAGCTTGTGGCTACTTCACCTCTAATTCTCTGTGGTAAAGGAGGGAGGGCTGAAGGCCAAAGGATTAAGAATTTTTGGTAATATAATGAAACACTAGCCACAGTTGAGTGTAGAACAAGTATATAAACATTATGAATGAGCTCCAGTGTATTGTCTTTGATATCTTTCAATTCACAGTAGTGCATCTGATTTTTTCTTTCTGTTTTCCTTGGTTTAATAAATGCCATGTCAAAACACTTTAGAAGACTGTAAAAAATATTTACAGACTTCTGAGTGCCAACAATATTACTGTAATTATCATAGAAGTGATGTACAGCATTAAAAACATTCTTATTTAAGAATTTATTATTTAAATAGTGCAGTTGAAAGGCACGATCAAGTAACAGCATAACACAGTCAAGGGAAGCAGAGAATCCACTTCATTGTGCAGAACAGTTAATTTATCTTCTTTACTCTGAAATCCTGCTTGTTGCATAAAACCATGAGGGCAGAGCTGAAGCTCAGTAACATAAGGCTTATTAAAAAATAAAATACATTTCAACCTCACTTTTAAAGTGGTAAAATGCAAATTAATTAGGACGCTGGCAAATAAATTATGCAGTTTATATTTCAGAAGTGCTCAACAAATTTATGTGGACTGAGTTTTGGGTACCCAGCTTGAAGTAAATGTGCAGTTTAGTTATTATTTGTATAGAAACAGGACACAAGTTCAATCAGAGAACACAGAACAAAATTAAGAGTTTGCACCCAACGGGTAGACCATTTAACCCCACCCCAGCATCTTAAAAGTTCAGGCACAAAGTATTGGATCACCTGTTCTAACTTCAGGTACCTATAACATATATACAAGTCAGTCACTGTGACTTCCTTTACAGTCAGTGGAGAAAACGAAGTATCATCTTCAGCATGAGTCCCCTCAACCTAAGAGACACGGGATAGATCATGTTACTTCTCTGCAGTAAGTGGAAAGATAGTGTAATCAACTACTCTGATGTGACCTCTAAAGTAGTCTTACCCAAAATATTTCAAAATATGACACGCCAAAATAATTCATAGAAGATGAACAAATATTCCTGAAAATCTTTGTAGAAAGATCATTTATCTTTAAGCTGTAATTCAAATTATCATCTGCAGTAGTTTATGATTAATTGCATTATTCTATTACAAGGAACTTTCAATGTAGTCAAAAGGTTTACTTGAACTTTTTAATTTTTTTTGCAGGTTATTAAAGAAGTAATGATGTAATCTTTCTGAGATGTTCACTGCCCCTATGTTCTGGAAAGGAAGAGAGTGATTACACTGGAAAATGTAATAAAAAATGGTCTTATATTTTAAACAAAATTACTAAGTTGAATTAATTGCTTACCAAACCATGTTACTGAGTGATACATAAAGAACAGATGACATTTTCATAAAAAACATACAGAGGGACTGGTGGAAGGAAGAGTTACAGATTTGGTAGCCTATGATGTCAATATGCAGACGCATGATCTTAGATGCAGAACTCTCCTTTGACTGGGCAACACTTAAAAAAAAAAGTTTCTGAGAGGTTTGACTGCTCTGTTTTTCTCCATTTGAGAAGAACTAGGAGACATAGAAGCGTGACAGTTTACTCATTTTGAACTTACCCCTTCTTTACGAGTGGAAACCCCCTAACAATTAATTTTTACATTATAGGTAAATATTTTCTCTGTATGGTTTATCTAATTCATGTTTAGTTTATGACAGGAGACATTATTAGAAGGCAGAGTATGTAAACTTGTGGATTGAATTTTGTTGGGGTTTTTTTGGTTTGGTTTGGTTTGGTGGTTTGTTTTTTTTTTTTTCCCCCTCAAAAAAAAAAAAAAGATCTTAGTTTACAACTTCATTTGGGTATTCATGTCTTCCCAGATCCCATGAGCCAGCACCTTGTTGCTCTGAATCATGGTAAAGAGGAAATGTCCCAGAAGAGATCTTGTGAGGATAGTGTATCTGACTGATGATAGTGTGCAAGTGCAGAACCCTGAAGTTTAACAGATGCACAATGCTTCTCAGAGTCATTCCTGATACCTCATCCACTGTGAATCCAGCTGTTTATCTTGATATGGTATTGGGGCCTCCATGCATTCAGGAGACTGAACAATGTAATGGGTAGGATTACGATCTGAAGCACACTACTGTGTTCATGACGTATTTGTATTCCAGGTTTTACATGAAATTGTGAAATTATTTCTGATCTACTTATGTAGGTATGGCAGGACTTTTAAAGAAGAAGGAACTGGTTGTTCCTGTCAGCCATAATTTCTTCACAATTTTTCATCCATTTCCCTGGCTGCTAAGAGCCAAAAATGTACATCAAAAGACATTTTTGGGAACTGAAATTAATCAAAGGCCTTCAGTCTCTTCTCTTTTTCAAGTCATTTGTAATTAAAACTTAAAATGATAACTTTATTTCCAGCTTCTGCAGCTAACAACAGTTTCAGAACTAAATGTTGTAATTGGTAAATCTTAGTTTTCCCAGACCACTTGATTTTTCTTTAAGCAACAATCATATGGTGAGAATCTTTTGCATCAAACAATTTCCCCCAGTGTGGTCATCATAAAATCATTTATGTTCTAATCTCTGTTTTTTTCTGTTTGGGTCAACTGTTAATTTATTCTGCTTATTATAGCACTTCTCATCAATCTGGAAAATCGTATGTCTATTTAGAATGCAGGGTGAGCTAAGCTTCATTTGAAAAAGAAATCTAAACCTTTGCTTAAAATTTAAATCCTGAATTTGCAAATAAAATATTAGTTTGCACAAAGAAATCAATGGAAGTTCGTACTAAAATATGAAAACTTGTGATGTGCTGTGGTTACCCTAACTAATAAGAAGACTATTGTAAAAATGGACTGTCTTTGAGTTATTAAATAAAAGTTTTAGAGGAGGTAAAAAATGCACTGGGAGACACACTGAAAAGTTCTGGACAGGCAACAAAGAAAGGTAGATAAAAGATTGGGCCTTAACTGAATATTCCGGAAATACAAAACCCAGTTATTATTAAAAATTGAGATAGCAAAAAATATAACAGATAAAGAGACTTGTTTTTTTCTTTATCAAAAGACACAACCTTTGGAATCCACTCTTCCAAGGCATTAGACTCCTATTGCTTACAATGCTCATAAAACAATACTTTTGTACTGTACAGTTCTGTAACATTGTATTTAATAGCAACCCAAGACCATATCAGACAAATTTCCACAGTGTCTACAAGGAAAATCTACAAGGAAAAACTAAGGCACAGTAGCGAAAAGAAAGGGACTGTTACAATATATTTTCATAGGTCAGACCTCGGGTAAGAAGAGATGACATGAATGCTTACAATGAAGGAGTTCACTGTAACTGAGTTTTTTTTTCTTATGGTTACATTTAAATAGTCACTTTTTTAGGTAGCTGTGAAGGGAAAATCCATGTTTTGCCAAAGCCAGCTGGACTTTTGTCATTGATCTACTGGGGGCAGACTTTCATGTTCATTGCATTTACTGGAAGCTTTCATGAAAGTTAAAACAGAATGGTAATGAAAGACTAAAAAAAAAAAAAAAAAGAGAAGAATGGGATTCTTTTCTATTTTCTGTGTATTATTTGGTTATTAAACTTTAATTAGAATGTTTTGGTTTATCCATTTGATATGCTTATGTACTTATTAACTTCATAAAAGGAGCAAAGATTATTCCATTCCACTAATATCTTTAAAATTAAGGTAAAACCTATAATATATGTAAACATGCCACATAGTACTCAGCTAGCATCATTCAACCAAAAGCAAATTAAATACTTATTCTCCATGTTAGTTATTTGATGTTATGCTTGAATTTTTTTTCCAGTTTAGATACTCCACCACATTTCGTTCCAGTAAGTAACTGCTTTCAATATGAACTTTACTTTGTTTTCCTAAAGAAGCAAAGGGCTTTCATAAACAGATCTTTTTTACACAGGGGATGAAAGTATAGATCATGTTTGTTTTTTGTTTTGTTTTGTTTTTTTTTTTTTAATTAACCTTTATAGTACAAACCCTCCAGATTTTAAAACAACATTTTTGAACATATCTGTATATAGTGCTAATGGGTAAGGGAAATAACAGTCGACTAGTACGTAAATTTGGCAGATTGAACAAGTCCATGAAAACTGAGTAATCTATTTGATTACTCGAGCCTATAAGTCATCTCTAATTTGACCTCTGATAAAAGAATAGCAATTATACAGCAATTTTAAAAAAGTGAAAAATTAACTGAATTAATTTGGAAATTAGGAAAATATTTTGTCAAGTGTCTTTGGAGGGTGGAGGAAAAAAGAAATTAAATTTCTTAGAGATTTTTTTTACTTGTTTCTAGATAGCAAATAAATTTAAAAGTTACAGTTTAAATATCAGATTTTTTCCTTTGTTTTATTTACAGTAATATAAACCCCAGTTATTTCTAAATTTTTAAAGAGACATTTCCACGTAAAACTGCTTTAATAACATAAAATGTCTAAGAGTCTTTTAAATGCAGGTAGGACAAGGCTTCATTCTACCATTGCTAAGCGACCATATAAATTTGATTTTATGTTCTCAGTTTTTCTGAAATTAAACTTATCCATCAGTTACTGGGCTTGACTGTACATCCAGTGAAGTCATAGGTGAAGTTATTACCTTAAAAACACCCTTATTTTTTTATTGCTTTTGGCTTTATTTGTTGAGCTCCTGACAAGTTAGACATAGATCCCAGGCAAACAAAGAGTTTAAGTCTGTGCTTAAGTCTAAGCACATGGTTTTATCTAGTTAAAATTCTGGATGGATGCGGCAGACTTCCAGCCTTCAGTCTTAATACAGTTGGAACTCACAATTAGATCAGAAGGAATTATGCTTTCAATAACTAAAATATCAGTGCTGAGGGATGGAGGTTTGATGTGATCCTAGTAACAAAGAAAAGGAAAGCTTTGACCACACCATAAAAATATTTTACTCCTGCAAAAAATCTTTTCTGTAGTATGAGAAAGCCCAATCATGTATTCTGAAATCCTGTCTATATTGTACTCAGAAATCCTTTGACAACTTCAGTGAAACAGTATCATTATTTTTGGAGTAAGAATCTGTTACAGAATGATTCTGGTATAAGGCTGTTGCATACTACAGAATAGATAAAATCCAAAGTTTCACTAAGATAGTATAAATAGGTGCTTATAATTTTCTTGCACATAAATACTTCAGACAACTATGGAGAAGTTTCTCAGAAGTTTCTTTGTTTCTTAGTGATTTCCTTGCATAGTTTTCATTTTTCTTTCAGGGAATATGGATGTTATTTTTCACATTGAATTCTGATTAATTTGTGGTTGACTAAGAGATAATGAATATTCTAATCTTTTATAATCACCAATGAAAGTGGAAATAATATTTTTAGTTGACTTAAGATTTAGGTTACCCCCACATGCCAGATCAGCTGTTCTTAACACACCATCTGAAATGAGACTGTCATGAAAGAGGGTGCTGAATAGCAAAGCAGATTTCAATACTTTCTCAGTTCTACTCTGCTCTGATACTGGTATCCTTGTAAATCTGGATAATCCGCCTGCATATTCAGCCCTTCCTGTAAAAAGTAGGAGGCATAATACATCCACAAGGGTTGGGTTATAACATTGTTTTACAAAATATTACATGAGGAGAACTGTTTTAAATTTAAGCACTTCAAAGTATTTTGTATGCAAAACATTAAATAAGAGTTGAGCTGGCAGCCAGCACTGTTGTATGGATTTATCCTAAATTCTGGTGAGTCTGGCATAACTGGGACATGAGTTTTATTTCTGCTATAAGTATTATTAGGAGAGGGTTTTGGTCAATAAACAGTAAAGTAGCAGTGTCACCCAGCAGACACCTTTACTGAAAATTTTCTTGGTGATAGGCAGCAGGTAGAATTACTTAAAATAAATATATTACAAATTTCTCTTTCTCTGTCCTTTTAATGACACTCACCTAATAAAGATAGCACCAAGTATTGATGGCTATCTAGTAGAGTGAATATCCCAGAAAGTTTTCATTGTAGAAAGTAAAAGCCTAATGTAAACTTCAATGAACTAATAGGAAGAACATGTTTAGAAGGCTGGATTGGCATTACATTGCTAAGAAAACATTGCTTTATTCTGGAATAGTAGAATTTTGGATCCTGAAGGTTGGGGAAATAGCCTTTCCTAAATGTAATTCAATTTTTAAAGGTTTTCTGAAGGTTCAATGTGGATTTAAGATGAAGAATTTCAAGCCTGCATAGACATAAATAAAATACGTTCTTCATTGTTTGATCCAAGAATATTTTTTCTCATCAGCAGAAAAAAAATATCATTATTCAAAGAAAATAAAATGACTGATATGTTCAAACTAGTCTTCATTCAAATCATGCTGTTTTATCACCACAAGTCAGGGTATTTACTGTATTTCTGTACCTCTGCTTTCCTTTATTTGAGGTTATCTAACACTGATTAAATTCTGTAGGGAATCTGGTATGTAGAGGCAGGCTTCCTTAAATGTTTGTAATTCTAATGTTTCACATTTAAAGCTCCTATTTTCCTTTTAAGTTTTCAGAATTGAATTATTTGAAAAGAGCTGTTGATGCATAGCATCAAATTTAACTCTACCTAATCAGTTCAAACATACAAATTTAGCAAGGAAATAAAATAAGAACACTTATCAGCTGAGAAAAAAATGTGGGTGAAATGAAATAACGGCCAAAGATTTAAAGTCACTCTCTGGAACTGGAAAGGAGCAGAGAATCCCACATGGTGTTGCCAATCTATAAATAAGCAATTAAATTTATTGGCTATAGCAGAACAACTTCCATGTTTACATGTTCACTCATGTGTACACAGGCTACACAGTTTGGCCCTGAGTGAATACTTCTGAATAAAGAATCCAATAACATAAAGCAGTATTGATGTGCAAACAAAAAAGAGCTAAACCTTGAATGAATTTCAGGGATCCCTTTTTACCAGTGTCTGTTTTATACTAGTAATACATTTAAAAAAAAAAAAAAAAAAAGTTTATGCTTTTGGTGAAGATGATTATCATGACGGAAAGAAAACTTTTCTTCTATAAAGTATTATTTTTAACGGTATTTTGAAATCCACCCCCTTCTTGCCCCATCCAGTCTTTGACCTTGTCAAGTTTAATAGTTTTTAACTTTTATTCCGCTGTCATATTCTTCTCTCATTTTCCTTGCTAAAAAAATTGCCATCTGTCTAAACCAACAATATTTTCATTCTTAAGGCATCTTCTCCCACAACATATGTCTTCAATTCCTAATGTGAATCAGAATACTTCAAGAATGTTGTCAACGATCATGCCACCAATCTGATTGAATCAGCCTTGACATTTTGCCAATTAAACTGTACACATTGAAGAAAAATATAAATAGCACTTGCTGTGTTGCAAAATTCAATAAAACTCACTAGGATAATGAAACATAGAATTTCCTATATTTTGGGGGAGATTCATGGAATAAGAGTAAATTTTGTGGTACACTTATTAAATTACTTTTGTAGTACTAGATTTTTTTTAAAATTAGATATATCTTCAGAGAGGGTTTTTTTACAGCTAAATGATCAAAAGAATTAAAACAACAAAACACACATTTGCATAACTCTGGAAGCATGTCATAATATAAAAAATGTTCAGGCCATGGAATCTACCTCAAATTATATTGTTGCCTACTTCTTGCTCTCTAATTGCCAATTCTAAAGTAGTCAAGACCTTTTATTACTTTCACGGATCCATTAATTTGACATTTTTTCAGCACTACAGAATTTCTAAAATATATTTTGCCATTAGAAAACAAGAACTTTTAAGGACTTGAAAGGAAGTGGGAGAGAACAGAAAGTTCAAATGTGGAATGAAAGAGTCTTTCATGTGATTTACTTTAGAGAGTGTGTTCTATGGAAAACTGGTTTCAGTTGGAAGAGATGAGGAGCCTTTGGAGCCTTCAGTATTACTGCCTGTACAAGACATATTCTGCACTGTCTTTTTTTCATAGAACTTTGAACAGTTTAGTCCTGAAAGGTACTGTATGTCTTGTCCCTTCCGTATTCAAAGGTTTTCAGCAAGGCTAGTTGAAAGTTGAAAATTTTCCAATTTTGTTTTGACCACACAAATTTCTTCCTAAGAAAAAGCCTGCTTTTCAGAATGTATCTTTGGGGTTTTTTTCTCCGTAAAAGCTAGACGGTCCAACCTTGATAAATCCCATATGTCAAAGAAAAGATAAATTATGATTGCCTAATGTGCTGGTTTGACACTGGCTGGATGCCAAGGGCCCACCAAAGCCACTCTATCACTCCCCTCTTAAACCAGAAAGGAGAGAAAAGTAAATCAAAGGGCTAATGGGTCAAGATAAGGACAGGGAGAGATCATTTATCAGTTACCATCATGGGCAAAACAGACTCAACTTGATAAAATTAATTAAATTTATTATCAATCAAAATCAGAGAAGGAGAGGAGAAAATCTGCTAAATCTTAAAACACCTCCCCCACCCCTGCCTTCTTACTGGGCTCAACTTCACTCCCAGTTTCACTACCTAATCCCCACCAGTGGTGCAGGGGGACGGGAATGGGGGTTGGGGTCAGTTCATCACACATTGTCTCTGCCGCCTCTTCTTCCTCGGGAGAGGACTCTTCCCCTGCTCTGGAGTGGGCGTGGTCCTTCCCACGGGATACAGTTCTTCATGAACTGCTCCAGCATGGGTCCATAATTTCCACGGGGTGCAATCCCTCAGGAGTAGACTGCTCCAGCGTTGGGTCCCCTGCGGGGTCACAAGTTCTGCTGGCAAACCTGCTTCGGCGTGGGCTCCTCCCCCCATGGGACTGCAAAGTCTTGCCAGGAACCTGATCTAGTGCAAGCTTCCCACGGGGTCACAGCCTCCTTCCTTTGGGCATCTACCTGCTCTGGTGTGGGGTCCTCCCTGGGCTACAGGTGGATATCTGCTCCACCGTGGACCTCCATGGACTGCAGGCGGACAGCCTGCCTCACCATGGTCTTCACCATGGGCTGCAGGGGAATCTCTGCTCTGGCGCCTGGAGCACCTCCTCCCCCTCCTACTTCACTGACCTTGGTGTCTGCAGGGCTGTTTTCTCTTGCATCCTCTCACTTCTCTTCTCTCTCCAGCTACTGAGCCGCAGACGGTTTTTTCCTTCTTAAATATGTTATCACAGAGGCGCTTTCAGGGTCATTGATTGGCTTGGCCTTGGCCAGCGGCAGCCACAGGGAAAACTTCTAGCACCTTCTCACAGAAGCCACCCCTGTAGCCCCCCACTACCAAGACCTTGCCACAGAAACCCAATACACCTAACAACTGTTTTTTGCAGGTTTCATGTATAGTTACATCACATCTAGACATCACATCATCTGGATACGTAACAGGATGCCAGATTCAATGTGCAAACTTCAGTACGCAAAAGAAGTAAAAAAGGACCTTACCGACACTAAAAGCCTGCATTTTTGTCTGTGAAGTGTTAATTTCTGACAAAGACTAATGCAGTCTTCTCCACCCAGAGTGGGAAGGAAGAACTATTGCTCTAGGCAACTAATAATTTCTCTGCAAAACCTTGCTACCCACTGAACAACAAAACTGACTTGATGAAGCTATTTTTCTTCTTTAAACTCTAACTCTGTTTTCTTCTTTGGACTTCTCCATTACTTATTCTCTGTATTTCCATAAGGGGTATGTGGAGCCTCTGATTTAGCTTGTAAAAAGAGAGCTATTTGCCTTCAGAAGGGTAAACATCATTGAATGTGCAGCAAAGATCCCATGTACACACCCTGGGAAAGAACCTGTATCTTGCAAAATATTTGCATATATATTTGCAGTGGGGAAGCCTTCAGTAGGGCTGTGGAAAAACAACACAAGTTAGTTTATGTGGTTTGAGACAACAAATGCAGTTGTGTTACAGAATCATAGTTCCTTTCATGAGATACTGCAGTAGACCTGACCTGCCTATCATGCAAAGTCTCAATTTATCTCAAAGCTCTAATTTTCTTACATTACTAGAAGCTTGTGCAAGGCCCTGGGTACTGCAATGGCATAGTATTTAATAATAACCGAGGGATGGTTACAATACTTCTGCATATACACACAAAGGCTTTCTATAAATGTAAACAGGTAAAACTTAAAAAGGAAAAAAGTAAAATATACACAGAAGTCAGGCTTAGTATAAGCAAAAGATGACAAGGAATATTCTTTCTATTTGACAGGGGCAAATTGGCCTTTGATTTCTGTAGTTGGGACACAGAATATCTGTATTTCAGGAGAAAGTAAAAGCTTGTGTCCATGACCAGTATAATTTGTTAAGGTCCCACATTCTTTAAATCTTAATCTCATCTATTTTAAGATTGTACTAATTTTGGCACAACTATCAAGGAGACACATAATTTCAAAGAACATTTTTAAAACTCAACAGCAGTTTACGTGAGGAAACCTTTATTTCTTGTGTCACTATTTACCCAAATTGAGATTATCACCAGTCTTTATTATGTTCTTTCTTACGGTTTAAGACAGATATTAAAAAAGAAAAAAAAAAAAAGTACAGCAGATTATGATAAGATACTTCATCCCATGGTGAGAGTAACAACCAAGATGAGATTGATGTAGAATGAAATTTGCATTCCAGTCAATGTTCGTGTGTATAATCAAGTACTGTGTGCCGTTAAATGAGTCTGTTGTCTTGCTATAATGAGTATCTACATCCATCCTAACAGTTAATGAGGAATAAATGACTTATTATCAATGAATGGCAGTATCTAAATAGCTCTGCAACAAAAACAGAATATTAATATGTGTAGCTAAAATAGATCTTAAATGATAATGAACTTACTCAGACTATTAATTATTTTCAAAGCCTCTAGTAAGGTTTACTGCTTCTGGATGGAATTGAAGCTCAGCTGGTTCAAGTGCCCTTATATGTTTGCAGACAGAGGTAATAAATGACCCTTTAAAATTGTGCCTCAGAACTGAATGGAAAAGGGCTTTTATGAAATACAAGGGTTGCCATGCTTTCAGACCATGGACCTCTCTAGCATTTTATTACCACCAGAAATTAGGCCTACTCACTTCGGTGGAAGCAGCAAGAATCGTCTCTGTAGATGATTGTGATTTAAAAAAAAAAAAAAAAATAATTCTACTACAATGGAAAGATCTCATTGCCACGTGAATGTCAAATTAATTTCTGAACGTTTCTAAGTTCTTGTTCTCAGTGATACCACGTTCAAATCATGAAATTGCAACTATTGCAGAAATCTGGCTGCTTGTTCAAGCATTCCTAGCAGTGAGTAGACGAGATAACTGCTTATATACATGGACTAACAAATTCTGGATTAAGACTTTTTGTGGACTTTCATTTAATACTTCCTAACTTTAGGCAAATTCTGAGCTATTATTTACACCTAGAAAGCTATTCCCAGAGCTTTGCTTGATGCAGGAAAATTAAATATCTCAGGTAACCTTAGTAAAACAGTAGAACATTAAGCAAGTTTTGACTTTGCCATCTGATGCCACATAGTTTGCATAAAACTTTGCCTGGATTTCATAATCCCCAGAACACAGTTCTTGACACATTTATTTTCAGATTCTTCTATTGAGCACAGGAAATTAACATGGGGAAAAGAGTTTAAGAGGAATAATTTTGGGATGGGAATCATTATTATAGGTATTTTTAATCAATTTTCCCTTTTCACTTAGATATTATGAGAACAATATTTATTAAAATTGTTGTGTTTCTAGAAGAAACACTCTGATGCTGTACGTGAAATTTTATACAATACAGAAACACAAGTAAAATATTAAACTCCAGTGTAACTTCATATAAGTACACAGGTCAACAAGTCTAAATGTAAATTGTTACGTGATAAACAGAACTCTGTAATCAGATCTAAACATATAATATTAATGTATCTATGCAGCTGATTAATGTGTATGTTTGAGTGTTATACTGGACTTGAAAGAATCAATATCTGTTTTTCAGATAATGAATGTTGCCAGAAGGACAGGATGTCATCCAAAGACACCTGGACAAGCTGGAGAGGTGGGCCTGTGTGAACCTCATGAGGTTCAACAAGGCCAAATGCAAGGTCATGCACTTGGGTCAGGGTAACTCCTGGTATCAATACAGGCTGGAGGAAGAAAAGATGGAGAGCAGCCCCGCCAAGAGGGACTTGGGGGTACTGATGGACGAAAAGCTGGACATGAGCCGTCAATGTGCACTGGCAGCCCAGAAGGCCAACCGTACCCTGGGCTGCATCAAAAGAAGCGTGGCCAGCAGGTCGAGGGAGGTGATTCTGCCCATCTACTCTGCTCTGGTGAGACCTCACCTGGAGTACTGTGTCCAGCTCTGGAGCCCTCAGCACAAGAAGGACATGGAACTGTTGGAGCGGGTCCAGAGGAGGGCTACCAAAATGATCGGAGGGCTGGAGCACCTCTCCTATGAGGACAGGCTGAGACAGTTGGGCTTGTTCAGCCTGGAGAAGAGAAGGCTGCGGGGAGACCTGATTACGGCCTTTCAATACCTAAAGGGGGCCTATAGGAAAGATGGGGAAGGTCTTTTTAGTAGGGCCAGCTGTGACAGGACAAGGGGTAATGGTTTTAAACTAAATCAGGGTAGGTTTAGACTGGATATAAGGAAAAAATTCTTTACAATGAGGGTGGTAGAACACTGGAACAGGTTGCCCAGAGAGGTAGTGGATGCCCCATCCCTGGAAACATTCAAGGCCAGGTTGGATGGGGCTCTGAACAACCTCATCTAGTTAATGGTGTCCCTGCTGACTGCAGGGGGTTTGGACTAGATGACCTCTAGGGGTCCTTTCCAACCCAAAACATTCTATGATTCTATTCTATGAAATCTATTTAGTCACCATGAGAGATTTTCAGAACATTTTTATTATACTTCTTGTCCAGATTCAGAGAAACTCTCAAAGTATGCATAGAAACCAATTAGAAATATACTGTTTCACTCTGTGTATTCTTTCATGCTTTCATTTCACCTGAAATTCAATCTTATTAATATTATGTTGTTTTAAGATAAGGTCTGTTTACAGATAGTATACAGGAAAATCACAAAGATTGACCTGAAGCTTAAACAAAAGTCATCTAAGTCTGTGTATGTTAACTACATTTTTAGCTCAGCTCTGCGTTCAGTCTGGTGTCTGTTAGAGAAAAAAAGCATCTCTGTTACTGATTTTCTATGATCTCTTCAAAGATTTTGCCTTCCTGTTACACATTTTGACAGTTAGGTTGACAAATACACTCTCACTTTTGCATATTTCCCTTTAGCATTTTCTCCTTAACTGAGCTAAAACAAATGGGTATTTCTACATCCAAGTACTTGATGACTTAAATGCCATTAACAAACCAGTAAGGTGAATTAAATGACATCTAGGACACTATGTGTCAAGATATTTGAGTAGTTTTTGTTACACCCAAAGTCTCCTTATAGGTCAAAAGGAAATATGTGATGTGTAAAGCCAGTAATTTATTAGTGTAATTGAAATCTTAACAGTATAATTGAAGACTTACTATAAGTCTTCATAAAAATGAAAAATTAATTAAAAATTAATATATATGTATTCATTTATACATTTATGTATATTCATTTATATGTTCATATATTAAATAACATATTATGTAAGTCATTTATTTAATATAATTTATTCATTGATTTATACACAGAAAAAGTTTTAAAAACCAATATACAGTTCAAAATAACATACTACTGGACTAAGGGCTTTATTTTCTGGACTTAAGAGTAGACACTTTGCTCCAGGATACATTTTTTTTCTAAGAAACATCAGCAACATATGCTTCATGCCTTCTTCCTTACATGTTTTTTAAAAGTAGAAATCAAATCCTAATTACAGAGACAATTGACAAATGACTCCAGTTTATACAAAGATCAGTCAAAGACTAAATAAGTTCTGATTCAACAGAAACACCCAATTCAGTAAGAATGCCATTTCCTCAGACATGTCACTGCTACACTGGTACCTGTGCAAGGTTTTCTTTGAAATTCCAAGGACTGAAGTATTTGCTATAAAAGAAAATGGGAATCCAAATATTTTTCATGAGGAGACGATGGATTCCCAGGATTTGAGGATCTTCTGAGAAGAATGCTTAAGCAATTCAGAAAGTATTCTGCATCCAAGAAAATTTCACCTTAAATAAAACACCTCTTTATAAATGTGAGCACTTAATCAAAGTAAGTTTCTCCCTTCAATAAAGATTTTCAATTGATCTCTACACAGCATGTGGGAACAAAGAGAACAGGACAACTGTTGAAATCCTGATTTTCTACCAAATCTTATCCTAAATAAGAACAGTTTAAGATACCATCAAAAACATGTGCTAAAACATTTGAAATCAGGAAGCCAAAGTTTACTCAGTTGCATGCACCACACACCGAATGCTTTCTGAAAATGATGTGCTACTTCTTCATGGATAGCATGACAAAATTGCTCCAAACATACCAAAAAGGCCTCCCCTTTGGCCTGTGCAAAAAATACAAGAATTTTCAAGATAAAACAAGCAGTGGAAGCATTGCTGAGAGAAGGATAGGCACTTTGGATGATACTTAAAAAAAAAATTAAAATTAGTAGGTACTAGAATGGTGAGAATAGCCCTTAATGTAGGAAGCATTGGTTATGCTGTAATAAATAAGATTCAAATTTTAGAATGTATTGATTCGATGTTAGGAGTAAACAAAAAAAACCCCAACTTTTTATATCAATGTTTTCCAAGTTTCTCACATCATAAATTGTCTTTATGCCTGGTGTTTATTAGACTGAAAGGGTGTATTATCATACTAGCAAGAGAAAATGTCATGGTCAAAATAAACTGCAAGCACAGCAGTGCTTTGACTGTAACCCGAAATCAATTTTCAAGGGAAGTGTTAAAGTATATAACATACAAAACGATTTAAGTTTAAAAATATGCTTTTGTGTTCATTTAAGTAAGAGAAATAATATACAGAGTTGGTTTTGGTATATAAAGTGTTCAAGATGCTGTGTTCATTTGTTAGTTGTGGGTAAATTATACTACTGGAGTTTCCCGGATCAAGTCACCTTGATGTTGCTGAAACATTAGGGAGAAAACTCTTGGTACAATAATAGCTTTGCTCAATCATATCTTTGCTATGTAAGATTAATAAACTTATTTTATTTATGATTTATAGTAGCACTAGGGAATCTAACTTGCTTGCTTAAGTAAAGACACAGATATCTTTTTTTTTATTTTTATGATGAAATCAATTTTAAAGTTTCATTTTAGTATCTGGTTGTCAGTTTCTATCCATCACTCTTTTCTACTTCATTCTAAAAAGGTTTTCCCTGGTACACTTTATTTCATAGCTTTTTCAAAGAAATCACATGAAAAGTGTGAAAGCATTCAGTGAGCCATACATGCCTACATAAAGTTAAATATACTTTTTATCTCAGTTGCATATTTATTTTATGCAGTATGTCAGTTGATTTGCAGTGAGTTGAAAATTTGAGTGTTGCTTTTCATATCAAGTCACACATTAAAAATATTATCTGGTAGCTAGAACTATTCTACTGTGATTGAAGCCATCCCCAGCCCCTTTAATTCTGCATGTTTCTGCTGTGGGCAGCAGTCCTCAGGTATACTGTTTAAATACAGAGTGATGGGTTTGGCATCAATACAGTTATTCACACCTTCTGTAGCAAACCAGAACCCACCATTAATTAATTTATGTTTCATTAACAGAGCACATCCATATTCTAAATTGTTGCAAGGATGTCTGGTATCATTAAGATTGTCAAATGATATGTTACTTATATGAAACTTTGAAGTCATTAAGATCTTTTGTGAGCAAGAATGTTGGCAAGCTGGTTTATTGTTCACAGAAGTATAGTTGGTTCTGTGCTTTACAGGCAGGCGAATGGTAACCTACTGGTCAAATGTTCTCA
Source organism: Butorides virescens (assembly GCA_017310255.1). Lineage (NCBI taxonomy): Eukaryota > Metazoa > Chordata > Aves > Pelecaniformes > Ardeidae > Butorides > Butorides virescens. The sequence goes on from JADKXX010003600.1 coordinate 45,169, forward strand.
ACCATATTGAGGGCAAATAGCTACCAATATATAGCATAAGCTTTACTGGATTATACTATGAAATTTTCAGTCTTTCATAATAGTGGTAGAGAGGACATTGACTATACTGAAGGAGAAAGAAACATGAAGGACACATTACAGAACATGGGACAGAGGAAAATTTTTAAAAGTTTTGCTTTTTAAAGGAAAACAATGAAAGCTATACTCCTAAGGGTAAATTTTCTAAAGGACTTAATTGAAGTAGAAAATTAAACTAATGATTGTTGGTGAAGCAAACTATGGAGGAAGTGAACTGTTTTCAGAAATAGGATTTACACATATTTGAAAAAAGTTCCCATGTTAAAATTGTTGAACTAGTTGACAAATGGCAAAAGCTATCTGAAATAAAGTGAATAGACTGCTTCTGAAATGTGTAAGAAGCAAAATAGTGTTAGCAACGTGCTTGGATTCAGGATTCCAGCACAATCTTCTTTGCTTCTTTCCTTGCATATCTTTCATTTTTCAAAATTATGAAAATCTTATGCTTAACCAGGCATTCCAGAGGCCTTTGGAATGATTTTCTGATATATGTTTTTTCAAGGGACAACTAACATCCAGCAAAATTAAATAAGATCTACTTCCAAGTATCTGTATCCTTATATAAAAATATGGATATCTACTCCCTACAGCTGAGAAATTGACTTTCAAGTTCAGTGGCCCAACCCCCAAAACTGGTAGCATATGGGATCAAGCATCTGATCAATCTTAAACAAAAGATCAGTTTTGCTTTATTTTTTCATGCATATAAATATAGTCTTGAACTCTTTCTTTGAAATGAAAATCAAAGTATTTCATTGCAAGTTAAAGATTTTGATTTTCAAATTTTCTTCTTTTCAGGACAGTTTGACACAAATGTGTTTTTTTTCATAAATAACCATTCAAAACACTTCCAAATGCACTTTAATTTTTATTTAAACTAAGGTAGCTCATCATAACTTGGGAGGCAAGTCTATGTTTATAAAACCATATCATATTTATAGGTCAGGAAAGCGTGGCCAAGTGTTTTTTTTTAGTCTGTTTCTGAATCAGAAAAAGTGTTAAATACACCTATGATGAGACCTTGAGTCAGCCAGAGGTTCTAGGTAGGTCTAATGTTGCTGTTTTTCTTAAAGCAAACAAAACATCAGCTACATTAAAAGCTTACAAACACTGAAGATAGGCTTTAATAGAAAACAGAATCAAAATCGGTGCATTTTTTTAAGTGGAACAGCCCTGCCTGGTGATAAAAATGTAAGTAAAAAGGTTTCTTAAAGAAATCTCTCTGGCCCTTTCTGTCCATATAGGACTGGTGCTGTCCTCCAGCCTGGCTCTCAGTTTAGAACTTGGTGCCTATGACAAGTATCTGTCATGCTACTACCTTTGAGTCCTGCATACATGTCTGCTTCTTGCTTGTTATCAGAGGCATCACAGGATTTTTTGCTGCTCATTTAGATTTCTTACTTTCTTAGTCTCCTCCATGCTGCTTATCCTGCAGCAGCCTTGTTCAGGCGACGATGCCCAGTTGCTCTCTGGGAAGGACTAGCATGTTCCTGACAGTAACTGAGGCATAGCATCATGGAAGTCATCTCACCCAGCCCCAGACTACTGGCAGAAAATAGCACAGGCTACTCAACAATGGTCACTATTAAAAATATTTGCTCACTATACACACACACACACCCCCCCCCCTATATATATATATTGCAATGGATTTTTTTTTAATTGATTGTTTTCAAAATAAAATGTAATGTTTTCTATACTGCAAAAAGAAGAAAATAAGTGATGGCTAAAGTAGTCACAGATGTTCAACTTCATCAGCCTCACAAATCTTCCATGACAGAATAATCTGCGTATGTAGTTAAGACTGATTTGCTAACTCCCTATTTACAATTTTACTCTTTACCCCATACTCCATCAGGCCACTGGGTCTACCTGCTGAAATGACCTGGTTCATTGTCTTGGCAAATATACACGTTACCAAGTCTTCTGCCTAGTTATTAGGTAGTAATATGGTAAATATCAACATCTAATTTCACCAGTCATCAGAGACATTATAAATGTATAACGTATCCTCTACTCACCCACAAGTATCACCTCTACATTTCTGTTGACTTTTTTAATTAAAAAAACTCCACAAAACAAATCTCATCAGTAAAGTCAGGTTTGTTGTAAGAGTTAAGAGCTTTTTATAAGTACAACAATAATAACCTAACATGTAAGACAGATACAAGTATTGCCATTAGAATAGCTGTAATAGTGGTTGCTTATTTGTTTGTGTTGTTTGGCAAGAAATTATAGCCTTTTCCCATACAAAATACATGACCAATTGACCTGGATGATTGCATTCTATACTATAGATTATTCACAAACTAGCCCATTATACAAATATGTAGTCATTTGGGACTGAAAGGCACGTCTAACTAGAGCATTTCAATGAAGTCTGGGAAATGCATCTAATTCATCTGAAGGATATTTTGGAGGATGTTCATCTTATGACAACATGTTGCCGAGTGATTCTTCTTTCTTCTTTCACAGAACAAATATTTAGTTCTCAGAACTGAAGGGAAAATTCTTAAAATATTTCACGATTTAAAAAAGAAATTAATTTTAAGATAGAAATATGTAATGAGTATACCTATAATTTTTTGTGTCTCAGTCATGCCTCCTAAATATATGGGATGTCAGTATTGCCTCTCTATCTTGTTTAACTATTAAAGAGGAACATAAATGGTAAAGAAATATCATACACAACATTAGCACAGAGAAGGTCAGTCAATGTGCATCTGGCCACAAAGTCACATGAATTCTTTCTATGCTCTGGTTCAATCAGTTTTACAGATGTCAATATATATCTGTCTTCTCACACATTGTAATAAATCACCCTTTTTTCATAAAATAAAAATCTGAAGAAAAAAAAGATTTTTTTTTCAAAACTGCAGAAACAATATAAGAAGTCAAGAAATATGCCGTTACTACTAATTCATATTGTTTATTAGATACGGTAGAACATAATTAACAGTTGCATTGTATGACTGTTTTTTTCCCTTTTAATCACTTAGGTATAGTTAAATGATTCATTCCATGATATGGTGAAGTAGAATAGTAGAATTGCCTGATATAAGTACTAAGCTCAGAACTAATTTAATCAGTATTGTAGTTAGTCTTTTTTCTTTACATAGTGTATTTTGCTATACCTTGGCTAGTTGATGTTACTGGAACTAAAACAAATTAAAAAGATAAATGGTAATAGCAGAGCATACATATAAACAAAACAAAAGAAGAAAAAACATCAGGTAATCTTAACTAGGACTGAAACTGTTATCTTTATCCAGTCAGGGCTAAAGGAACAGGATTCACAGTGTAAATCTGAGTTCACCTTTGGTATTATTGGAAAATTCATGTTTGTGCTGTGAACAAGTGGGTCCAATTTCATTTATTTTGGTTTGTTGTCTTTAAAAAACTCACCGAAGCTCTTTATGTGAATGCCATCCCATTATTTTAGGTTTCACTGTAGACAATTTTGAGGTACTTTACATGGAAGATGCTATATGGAAATAAATTTACTTGACTTTTGCATGTAAATGTAGGCAAAAACTTACCTTTCAACTGACTTGGATTTTTTCCATTAAAATATTGTTACAGTGGCTTTTCAACATTCTGATGCTCCTCGGTATATGCTGTAAAGAAAAAAACCCAGGAAAACAGTGTCAAATTTAAGATAAAAAGTTCATGTCTCTTCTGTTATGTTTGTTTTGTAGCAGCTGCTTTTTTATTTCATTTCTACCCACACTTTTCCAGATGGTGTTTATGCATGAAGTGTGTATTTAATGCACACCTGTTGCAAAGTAATTAATATCTAGTAATAGTGAGACATGTTAAGATGGACAGAATGTTAATCAAACTTTTATACAATACATTAGGTTTTTATATTTTTTTTCAAACTTAGCAGCTTTATTTCAAACAATACTTTAAACTTACTAGCTTTTTGTCCCATGCATCTGCTGTGGGTGCTTTGGTTTTGGAGTATTTGGGGGGCAGGGGGAAGATTGCTTTGTTTGCAAAAGAACCAGTGACTACCTGGAGTTCATAGTTTTCAGCTATGCCTTCTGCTTCAGTACCTGCCAGTTAATCATTAATCCTTAAGCAGTGAGCTGGACTTTGATCATTATTGCTTAAAAAGTCACAAATTATGTTAATGAAATCTAAGAAATATCTAGGTTATCCCCAGAGATCATGGTTCCTGGAATAGATGGAGAACAATGCTTCACAGTCTACAGTAATTCATATTTATGAATGAAAAAGAGTTAAGGAGTCTGCCTACATAACTACTAAAAGGCAATGTCATAAAAAACCTGTAAGAAAATATTTATTTCTGTGATACATACTGATGTAAATGAGAGGGAAAAGTACAATTATGAGTGATATCTGTGTATTAAAAACTTATTAGAGAAGGGTACAGATGAACAAAGGTGAAACAGTCTAATTTATCATATTGGTGTCAGAAATAAAAGACTGTGCCAGTTTCTTCACATATTTAAATTTGTCGCCAACACCACAGCATTGATGAAATCTCCTTAGGCCAGTGACAGCTTTGCTTGCTTCCTGCTGCATGACATCTGTCCCTAAATTTTCAAAGCAATACATAGAAATTTAGCTTTATAACTCCCACTACAGTTGAAAGAGACTGCTGCAGATCTGAAACCTAATTTTGAAAAACTGACCTAGAAACTATTGGGTGTTGTTTTCAAGTGTATACATCAGAATTAAGAACAGATCATTACTAAACCAATAATTTTATCTGTGAAATATGAATTGTGTATTATCATCTGATATAAACTACAACTGAGAGAGAAAATGTTATGCCTGCTTCAGTTATGGGTCCAGGCTGTGAATATTACAGGAGAAAATGTTTATCTTGGACAACCATAATTGTTGCCATTAAGAAATGACTTCTAAAATAGCAGTATGATTTATACGTTATTTCATATACCGCAGAATAGGCACCTCATATACCTTTACTCTGTGTGCTGGTAAAAATATATCCATTACTTTCATGTTTTTGCTTTCTCAGCACCAAACAAAATTATCTGTAGTCTATTTTAGTGTCAACATGATTGACTGCAGCAAATTGAGGATAGGAAAGAATAAACATACATACATACACTTCTCCTTATACCACAGGCTTAATGATGCATGAGGATAGGAACAAGAAGGAAACAAGAAGGAAAGAATTGCAAGTGGCCACAAACCATTCTGGAAGAATGGGAGGATCCTAATGTCAGCATGTACATGTCAGCCTTTTCCTGTCTGGACAACTGAAACTAGTCCTGAGGCTGGTTCAGTAGTGTTTAAGTGCCAAAGGGTACAGACAAATCTGGATCTGTTTGCTTAACTCCAGGAGCTTACCCAAGGTCTCCAGGTGACGGGTCTCACCACTCTGGGCTCCATCATTTCTTGTTAAGAAAAGAGCAACACCCAGGTCGTGACTTGGGACAGCTCAGCACCTAAGAGCTGCTATTTCTTTCCACTGATGATTCAATAACCTGACTATTGCAAACTTACTTGACTCAGTGTCCTGGTTTCGTCTGGGATAGAGTTAATTTTCTTCCTAGGAGCTGGCACAGTGCTGTGTTTTGGATTTTGTACCAGAAGAATATTGATATCACACTGGTGGTTTAGTTGTTGCTGAGCAGTGCTTACACCAGTCAAGGACTTTTCAGCTTCCCCTGCTCTGCCAGGCACACAAGAACCTGGAAGGGACCAGAGCCAGGACAGCTGATCCAAACTAGCCAAAGGGATATTCCAGACCATATGATGTCATTCTCAGTATATAATCTGGGGGCAGTTGGCCAGGGGGCAGTGATCTCTGCTCAAGGATGGGCTGGGGATTAGTCAGTGGGTGATGAGCAGTTACATCACTTGGTTTTCCTGTGTTTTGTTCCTTTTTTTGTTTGTTCTTGTTGTTTTACTTTTCACTACAACTTATTATTATTATTATTAGTAGTAGTAGTAGTAGTCGTATTTTATTATATTATATTTCAATTATTGAACTGTTCTTATCTCAACCCATGAGTTTTCTTACTTTTGCTCTTCCAATCCTCTCCCCCATCCCACAGCCATGGGGGATAGTGAACAAATGGCTGTGTGGTGCTCAGATGCTGGCTGGGGTTAAACCACTACACTATGTAAGGTGGAATTAATCAGGGCATGTCTTTAGTTGTCTAAATACAATTGAAAACCCAGTGTTCCTAACTTGAGCTACAGTCACCTGCTGTAAGTCATTGGTACATACTTATATCCACAATAAAATTAATGGGCTTTGAATGCCACAGATGGTCATTGCTATCAAAGTCTACAGTCTAAAAATCACCACAAGTATAAAACCAAAAGATAAGCTTAGCTACTCTTAATATAACCATCTTTAGTAAGCCATTTGCAATATACAGAGCAAGGTGGTTTTGACAAATGACAGTAGAGTGTCCTATATTTTCTCTTCTTCTTCTGTCTACCCTCTTTTCTCCAGGGTGGCTTGGTTCTCCCATGAAAGTTTTGCCACATAGCACCACCACACTTGTATTTACCTTTGAAAAAAGAAGAGAAGGAAGAGGAAGGGAAGGGAATTATGACCTTTCAAGTTGCCTGATTTTACTTACAAAAGTTCATGCTTCTGGCTGCAAGTGAATTGCATAGTTTCAGATTAAGTTGCATTTTTGTCACTTTGTGTTATGTTATTCTGGTCTGATGTAACATGATGTGATCAAAATAAACACGAATTAATCAGACATCTACATTTACCTTTCTTAATCTGACAGAGCTACTGTAATGCTATATTAAGAGCAAAGCTACAGAAGCACAAAAACTGAAGCCACTTGATAGATTTTTTAAAATTCTGACTCATTATTTTGAAGTTTTATAAACTGAGTTTAAAATATTATTTTATCAAGTCAAAGCTGTTACTTGTTCATGTCTGTGCATATTTTCTCAGGAAGAGTAATGAAAAAATGGATTAATTGCATTCACTGTCACATAAATTTTGAAATCGGAAGAGGATTAACAGTAACATTTTCTGCTCTTAACATTTTATAGTTGAAAGAAATAAAAGCAGGGGTTGTAGACTGAAATAAAGGCATTTGGTTCCTCTGCAATTAATACTTTAAAATGATAACTACTTATTCATTCTTCCAAGAAGTGTTCACATTAAATCACACAATAAGCCAAAGATATATAATGTAGGTTTAATACTATAAAATTATGCAATTACTGAGAGAAACAGAGAATTACATTTGTCCACTCAAATACATTTTAATCAATAATGATCACAATTGTGCCTACCTTTATGTTTTGTTCAGCAGTAAGAAGGCATCCATGGGACATATTCTTCTTGCATGCTTTACACTAAGAAGCAAGCAGGAAGCTATCTGCCAGAGTGAAAGGGAGACAAACCACCATCCACGGCCATTGCTTCCTCTGAACAGAATATGGCTTTAACTAACAGGGCAAGAGAGCATAAGGCTTTCCCATGCACTGCACTTCTCAGGATCAAGGAGTCTTGCAATTCAAATTAACATATTTCTTTGATTGAAGGGAAGATAATATACCAATTTTGTGGCTTTTCATTTTTTTTCTTGAAACACTCCATTAACTGCATTATACAACTCTCCAACCATAAACAAACACACACATATATGTGTGTGTTTTTTCTCTGTGCTTTTAAATAAGTGTAAGCACAGCAGTACTACATTTCACAATGTGCTCCCTGAAAACAAATCAAAGGATGGCATTCAAAATACTTAAAGAATTCACAATAATTTGCTAGTTGGTTTAGTTTAGAGCCGAAACTCTAAATACAGCATGGATCTTGAAACAGCCAATTTCTCTGGAAAAAAAAAAAGTGACTCAATGACAATACAGAGAAGCTGCCACTTTTATAAATGAATTAGAATGAACATGGTTGGTTTAGATATAGGCTGCATCTGTGCATCTGTGCATCTTGCCATTCAGATATCTGTGGTTTCAGTACCTTTACTGGAGTGAATATCTCAAAACCCCCAAGCAATGAACCTAAACCTTTTTTATTTTTTCTCTAGAGTATTCATCCATAATTCTGCCAACTTAAACTGCATGTAGAAACAAATAATTACAAATTGTGCTACAATTTATCTTATATATAGGAAATAAACTAAAATGCTCTAATCAAAACATTACATTCTGAACAGGCAACAAATTAGTTTGATTAGTTATTGTGCAAACTGTTGGCCTAAGAAGCCATTTGTGAATAAAGACAATTGGAAAAATATTGGAGATTCTGAACAGCCATAATGCTAACTTGCTTTTATATTTCCTCACCATGTAGTCCCAATGTGACATTGCAGAATCCACACAGTAACAGTGTAGTATGAATATGTAAATATGCCAAATATGCTTTAAGCTCCAGTCTGGCATGTTGATAAAACAGAAAGTTATTGCATGCTCTGAAACTGAGCATTAAGCTCTCCACATTTGCTAACACTAATCCAAAATACTCCATGTACTGCAGCTTGAAAGATGTTCAATTAAAACTCATTCTGCCTGGTATAAATTACTATTATTACGTTGTGAAAGGAAACCTGGAAGTATGTGCTAACTTGTTATATGTGCACTGCCCTTACTCTCACCTCATCTCCCAGACAGTGATTTCAGAAAATTGCCTTTAGTTATTTAAAATTCTGTCATGAGCTTGTTTAAGAAAAACAATGAAGAGCAGAGTACATGCATAATTTTTTTGAGAACTTTGTACTTTAGGCTACTGAATAAAAACTGCTGGCAATAGCTGTGTTTTGAACATTTATTTTTATTTCCAGAGTGGAAAAGTTTACTTACACACACAAATATACACATACATATTTTATTAGACTGATATTCATTGCTACAGTCCATTGATTTGTCTTAAACTATACTAAGAACAATCAGATGCAAAGTGACTTTCAGGTCTCAAGTCACAGAAAAACAATTCATTCATGTATTGCTTTGATGAGAAAAAAACAACTTATGCAATGTCATTCTCTCTCATTTTTTAATAATACTCATTGATTTGAACTGCATAGATTAGCTACCCAAACATAAATACTGTAATTCTGAGACAAGAAAGGACACATGTAAATATCTAAATTATAGTCTCATCACAAACAGAGCAGTTATTTGATTGCTAAAGATGTCATATTAATCATATGGAAAGTTTAACTTTTACATTAGTACAGTTAAGGCATATTTGAAAGCATTCACGTTGAAAAACTCTTGTAAATATGGATAAAACCAGGTAATTGTCACTGTAGTTTATTTCCATAAAAATGGTTCTAAACTCCCTGAATTTCCAAATTAGAAAGGTCCTTAAACACATGTCTAACAGATATATTCTACTAGCATCCACTTGTACTTGATAGCAAGCATACACCAGCCGACCTTTTCCCAAGTATGGCTGACTCCTGGGAGTTTTGCATATCTGAAGACAGAACATTAGAATGAACACAGTTAAAAAGTTGGCAGTATTTTCAATGTCATCACTCCCCAAACTCCAAATGATAGCTATAAAATCAAGCAGATTTTGCAAAAGCATATGAGGAAAACAGAGTGCTGCTTGTATGCTTGATAAGATCTTTCATATTTTTTGAGTGGTATCTGACAGGGCCTGTGAGGTCTTCTGTGATCTCTAGCATCTTTGTCTGTTCCCCAGCAGTTGTTGTGGCTTTCCCAATATAGCCTAAGAAATACCTACTAGAGAAAGCCTGAACAGAGGGTGTCTAGGCCCTAGAAACCTGGTTAACTGGCTAATAAAGTGCTCATGTACTCATGGGGTTGTTGAAACCTCAAGGGTGCTGCTGCAGGAGATCTCTAGCTCAGATCTCAGTCCGTCTTTGCAATGAATCTCCTGACCTCTGCTTTGACAGAGGATGCAACCTAGGATCATGGTTCCTGCACTCGACTTGCTGATGGAAGGAATCATAGAATCATAGAATCGTCTAGGTTGGAAAAGACATTTAAGATCATCAAGTCCAACCATTAACCTAATACTGCCATCCCACCACTAAATCATGTCCCTAAGCACCTCATCTATCCTTCTTTTAAGTACCTCCAGGGATGGGGACTCGACCACCTCCCTGGGCAGCCCATCCCAGAGCCTGACAACCCTTTCGGTGAAGAAATTTTTCCTAATGTCTAACCTAAACCTGCCCTGGCGCAACTTCAGACCATTTCCCCTCATCCTATCATCCGTTACCAAGAAGAGGCCGACCCTCACCTCTCTACAGCTTCAGGTAGTTGTAGAGGGCGATAAGGTCTCCCCTCAGCCTCCTTTTCTCCAGACTAAACAACCCCAGTGCCATTGAACCAGACTATATCTGGTCCATAATAAACCTTCCCAAGATAGATAAATTGCAAGCATCAGCTCCTTAATGCCAATCATTGCAACCTACAGATCCACTCTTTTTGTGCCCCTATACTTTCTTATACAGGCATAGCCTCAAAGCTTCTAAGCATTGTAAGACATACAGAGATGCAGGCAGGCATCTTGATTGTTATTTTAATACTAATTTGTATGTGTCATTTTAAAGAGATGAGCAATGCACTGTAGCTATTCTGTAATCACTTTTCAACTTGGCACAAATTCTGTTACAGTTTGGTAGACTGACTTCAGACTAATTGAAATATTACTCAAAACATGAAATTACCAAACTGCAAGCTATATAAATTATCATTTTAATGCATAAGTTGATACATCTGGATTATAAATGAATGAAATAATTTCCCTAACTGAATTCTAACACCTTGATGTGTTTAGTGCCATCCATGCTAATCACAAAACTTATTGTGTCTAGAAAAGCCGACTGATACAAGTTCTTAAAAATTACAGCTCTAAAGACAAAAAACCCCACTTACCCAGTGGCCCTCTGTTTCTCCCCATCAGAGATAGTACTTCTCTTAATTTACATTTTAATTACTTCAAAGTCATTTAGCCATTTGCAAATATAGTATTAGATGACTAAGAAAGAAATGTGGGAGAAACTACAACAAATTTTAAAAGATAGCAAGTTAGCAGACAGAAGATCTAACTTTACAGATCTGGGCCTTGTTGTCAACTGGCATTAGCAGGTTCACAAGATGTCTGGAATATTAAAGAACAACCGCAGTGCAATTATTTTCTTTACTTCAATAAATGTACTCGTACATCAGCTTGCAGTCAGACAGAGGAGCTAGGTTGTGAAAAATATTAATGGATGGATCTTTTCTGAGTATGATTCAATCACAAAAGAAGAAAAGAAAACCACATGAGCAAAATCTTTCTTTGTAAACATGAAAAACCCCATCATTAGGTCATTCATCACCAGGTTGCAATACAGTTTATACATTGCACTTTATTCCATTACTCAAACTTCTTTTTTTTAATACAGGATTTTGTCCATTAATCTTAACCAATTAAAATACTGTCTGACAAATATGCTCAGTATATGCCAGATCCCTTCTAACTTAATTACTGTGGGTAACATTTTGAAATATGTCTAAGTTGCTTAGGAACAATTTGAATCATGGCCTGTACTTTTAAGGCTTTGGCAAATTTCATCCTTTTATATAAACTCATTTCTGAAATGAAGAACCAAAAGCCTGGATTTTTTTCACACAAAAAAAATGCACTGACATCACAAAGGACTTCATTATGATCATCTGTTACTAGCAAAGGAGAATAAAATTGGAAATCAAAGGACCGAAACAAATCCATAGAGAAGGAGGCCTAAATGAGGGATAAAATAATGACAAGATTCAAATCCTTAATCTCTTTTGGTTTCTTCAAGGAGACATGCAAAGGAAAACTAAAACATCAGAGATAATCAAAGTGGAAAGGAAAATTGTACTGTTGTGACTGCTACTCTCACCACCTCCTGCAACATCAGGATCTTGTCTGGCAACACTGATCTGGCTCATGGCTGCACTGAGCGGACACGGCCCTAGGTGGGAACACAGCTGGTATCACTACCTCCAGTAATGGGTTTTGCCTGGATTTGATACTTGCATTTTTCTGACTTTTCCACAATATTTTTTTTTTATTTCTCTTCATATTACATCCCCTGTTTTCCCTTTTTTTTTATTCTCTAGCTTAATAAGTAGTTCTCAAAGTGTGCACAAAATTCTACCGTGCATATATACACTAAATTAAGTGAGATTTTTTCACGAACTGTTAGCTAACTGCTAACCTCTCTTAGTCAGCCGACCACATCCGCTGCATTATTTTGTATAGCATAGATAGTAATTTTAACATATTGATTATGACAATGTATTGGGTTTACTTGGAAAGATTTTGGTAGCGGGGGGCTACAGGGGTGGCTTCTGTGAGATGTGCTAGAAGCTTTCCCTGTGGCCACCGCTGGCCAAGGTCAAGCCAATCAATGACCCTGAAAGCGCCTCTGTGATAACATATTTAAGAAGGAAAAAACTGTCTGCGGCTCAGTAGCTGGAGAGAGAAGAGAAGTGAGAGGATGCAAGAGAAAACAGCCCTGCAGACACCAAGGTCAGTGAAGAAGGAGGGGGAGGAGGTGCTCCAGGCGCCAGAGCAGAGATTCCCCTGCAGCCCATGGTGAAGACCATGGTGAGGCAGGCTGTCCGCCTGCAGTCCATGGAGGTCCATGGTGGAGCAGATATCCACCTGTAGCCCGGGGAGGACCCCACACCAGAGCAGGTAGATGCCCAAAGGAAGGAGGCTGTGACCCCGTGGGAAGCCTGCACCAGATCAGGTTCCTGGCAAGACTTTGCGGTCCCATGGGGGGAGGAGCCCACGCCGAAGCAGGTTTGCCAGCAGAACTTGTGACCCTGCAGGGGACCCAACGCTGGAGCAGTCTACTCCTGAGGGATTGCACCCCGTGGAAATTATGGACCCATGCTGGAGCAGTTCATGAAGAACTGTATCCTGTGGGAAGGACTCACGTTGGAGAAGTTGTGGAGGACTGTCTCCCATGAGAGGGACCCCATGCCAGAGCAGGGGAAGAGTCCTCTCCCGAGGAAGAAGAGGCGGCAGAGACAATGTGTGATGAACTGACCCCAACCCCCATTCCTGTCCCCCTGAACCACTGGTGGGGATTAGGTAGTGAAACTGGGAGTGAAGTTGAGCCCAGTAAGAAGGCAGGGGTGGGGGAGGTGTTTTAAGATTTAGCAGATTTTCTCCTCTCCTTCTCTGATTTTGATTGATAATAAATTTAATTAATTTTATCAAGTTGAGTCTGTTTTGCCCATGATGGTAACTGATAAATGATCTCTCCCTGTCCTTATCTTGACACATTAGCCTTTTGATTTACTTTTCTCTCCTCTGTCCGGTTAGAGGGGAGTGATAGAGAGGCTTTGGTGGGCCCCTGGCATCCAGCCAGGCTCAAACCACCACACAATTTCAAGAGCAAGTAGGATGGGATAAATAATTTTGGTAGGCTAACCCTTTCCAGCAGCCAAAACACACCCTGCATCTTGCTCACTCCCCTCTTCCATAGAATGGGGAGAAAACAGAAGGAAGAAGACTCGTGGGTTGAGATAAAGACGGTTTAATAGGGAAAACAAAAACTGCACACACAAGTAAAGCAAAAAGAGCATTCACTACGATGTCCAGCCACTTCCTGACAAGCAGGGCCTCAGCACATGCAACCAACTGTTGCTTGGGGAAACAAATCCTATAACCATGAATGTCCCTCATTCCTCCTTTCCTTGAGCATTTATTGCTGAGCATAACATCATACGGTATGGAATATCCCTTTGGTCAGCTTGGGCCATCTGTCTCGGCTGTGTCCCCTCCCAAACACTTGCCCACCCCCAGCCTACTGTCTTGTGGCAGAGGGGAAAGAGAGAAAGCCCTAATGCTGTGCAAGTACTGTTCAGCAATAGCCAAACACTGGTGTGTTATGAACACTATTCTAGCCACAAATGCAAAGCACAGCACCATACATGCTGCTATGAAGAAAGTTAACTCCATACAAACCAGACCCAGTACAAAAACTGAGCACAGAAACTTTTCTGATACACTCATATATTGATGAATATCATCATAGTAAAATGCAAGTATTTTTAATGCTGAATCTCCAAAATAATCACACCCAGTTATACTCTACTGAAAGATTATTTACTCTCATGATTTTTTTAATAAGTATATGGTGTGTTCAAAAAAGAAAAGAAACCTGTTGCAGAAAAAAACAACCCAATAGGTTCAGACTTGGATCCATAGTATGACAGCACTGCATAAAACCAGTATTGCTCATGTGGGGACAAGCCAGGCCTGACAGGAGTTTTACTAAAAGCAGACAAAGCCTATGGAAATGTCTATGAAAAATGAATTGAAAACTAGTGCACTTCAGGGATGTTTATAAAGCAGAAAGACTTCTAAACTGTTCGCCATCCAACCAAAAGCAGTATCACAGAGTGGAACTACAACATCATATAAAATAATTGTACCATGAAAAGAACTGCAGGGTGGAATGGAGAAGACAGAGCTTCTTTCATATTTTCATGGACGCAAGCTTGTTGGGGTCAATGATGAAGCTTCCTGGTATGTGCCAGAGGTATAATTGTATTTGTAGTTTTGACCCTGGCTAACATTGGGAAAACCAGACCTGTTTTCTCTCTTCTTTCTATCACTGATATTACGTCTGACCATGGTAAATTCATTGTTTGGTAAAAATGCAAAAACTGGTTATCCAATTTCCTGTCAAGACACCAGAAGGAAAGCAGAGAAGGAAGCTGAAGATAAAACAATCACTTCTAGAAGCAATGACAATGAAAAAAATCAAGTGAATAACCACTTTACACAGTCATATAGGTGAGAAATAGAAGGACACTCCAAAGTAGCGAGTGCAGTAAAAATATTTAAAAAATTGATAATCTTCAAAAGCAGAAGCAAAATATATGTCTTCCATAAACCAGTGGCCTCCCTCTGTATTTGTTTTTAATGTTTTTTTCCCTATACAGGAGCTAAAATGTCTATTCTCTCCTGCCAAGCTGTTAATCAAATGCAAAATCATTACCCCAATAAAGAGCAGACCAATGAAAGAGCCTCATATTATAAAAAAGAAAAGATCATAGATTAATTTAATAATGGGATAAAATACTGTTTCTGGAAGTAATAATTCATCTAGGAACTAAAATATAATGTACAGGTGAGAAGTAGGCTATACCCAGATCACAAAATGCCATGACTATAAGGTATAAAAGTCTTTTAGTAGGAGCAGAATGCATCTTCAGAAAACTAATGAGACATTTGAATGTCTGCCAGAAAGATGTACAAGTATGTTGCACTCAACTGGACAAGACTTAATAAAGATGGGATCTGAGCCAAAGGATAAGGAGTCAATACTAGACTATCAGAAAAAAGAAAAAGAGAAAGGGAACAATGAAAACAAAATTGACACTAACAAGGATGTTGATAAACGCACATGACAAAGGACACTGGAGGAGACTGTGTCTCAGATATGGCATTATAAATTACAAGCTCCTATAAAGCTACTTCTGTGCTTGTAGAAGCATAATCAAGATCAGATCCCAACCTAGGACAAGTATGCTCAGATTTGAAAAGGTCAAAACATCTCATCATACAATCAAAATTACTTGAATTCCCACATCACAGAAGTGATTATGAAGAATTAAATTACTGTTTTCCAATGACAGAAGGTTTTGAGAGTAATTAAATTATTGTACTTCAAATAAAATGTGGGTTGGGGCACAGTGATGCAATATAAAGGACTACTGACCTAAATCTGTACAGAAGCACAATCTCCTTCCTGCAGAATAAAGGTCAAGACCAAATATTATTTCCTGCTCTGTCTGAAATATGTTTCATTTAAGTGAGAGTTCACAGACCCTGCAAAGTCTTTCTCCCTTCAGATTAAATCCAGGTAAAGGCATTTTGTCAGGCCCACTTTGCACACCAAAGAACAACCAAAAGTAATAAACTATTCTGAGAATGAAATTTAATATGTTTTTCTGGAATAAAACAGCCTGCTTGTATACTATTGCAACTGCAAAACTCACATATATCAGTTCCATGTCTAGCTTTCTTCCCTTTTTTTCCCACTTTTGTAGGAAGACAAATCAGAAACATGGATAAACACTATCAGTATTATATCTCTGTCATGAGTTATTCATCTATATGTTGATATAATTTTTTATTTCAGTTAAATGTAATCTTTTTTTCACTCTAAATCTAAGTCTCTAGAGGACAGAAAACTTAAAGACCTCCAGCCAGTAGACCAGTAGGAAAGACAAAATAACTGCTAGGAGAATTTATCTTTCTTACAGTTGACAGCTGTTTGTTCTCCCAAAACAAAACACTAAAGGCTTTAAAGGCCTTGTAGAAAAAACCCTTAACATCAAGGTAGATAAAGAAGTGCATTGCAAAAGCTTATATTCTCAGTTGATTTTTAACTCACTTCAGTGATAGTCCAGAAGCAAGACGTATTAAAAAGAAAATTCTTCTAGTATTAATTTATTTTATATGTCTATCCACTTTTTGTAGAATCTAGAATATTATTTGAGCTCTGACCATTTTTTCTTTTGTATTTTTAAACTGAAGTTTTTTGACAATTAAAATTACAGGTCTATATTTGGTCCAGATGGCAGGGTTTTTTTATAATAAAGTGTAGTTCTTTCTACTGCAAAATTATTAAAGCAAAGTTTCTTAATGATAATGTAAATGAAAAGTAATAGAATGTACATATTTGTCATGATATTTCCCCGCAGAATGCATTGAGTATGGTCCATTATAATGTTTTTATTTCTTCCACCTCTAGAGTTAATTTTATTTTTTCCACCTCTTGAAACAGACCTGCAGCATTTCTTACATTGGCTTGGTTGCATTAGAGAAACTAGCAGCTTCCCTGAAGAAAAGTAAGGAGATAGGGAAGAGTCTACCAGAAAAAAAAGCTTAAGCTTCTTTCTGCTCCATGAATCCTAAAGAGAATCTTGCTTCACTTTTACCAGTGACCCCTGATGTCCATGTTTATATTTTCTTCTCCTTCTTCTCTTACCGTGGCAGATTAGTGTTATACAACTGCAGAGCATTAACAGTGGTATGCAAATCATCCTGGAAAAGAAACTCAAGTGAGTTATACATTTCTTTTTTTAGTTTCATATACCACTTACTTACATTTTTTGACCAAAGATTTCCTCAGTTGCTAAAATTTTGTTCATACTCAAAATATCCATCTAAACTGGCTGAGCATCGGTCCTGCATGAGACCTGCATTTGGTACTCACAAGTTGGATGCATTGTGCACAAGATCCCTGAACAGCCCATTGGGGTAACGCACACCTTTTCTCTGTTGCTGCCTGCTTTTTCCATGTACCAACTCTGCCTTTACTTCCTAAAACAGCCTGGGACTGAGAATTTGCCTTCTCTACCTACATTAACTCTTTTGTAATATTTTGCTGAGGAGAAGGGATATCCCATCAGGATTTTATTTTAAAAAGCTTTGGGAGTCCATGGCTCTACCTTTTTCACAAATATCTAACAAGTGAGGTGCTTATCAAGGACAAGGGAATTGTAGCTTCCATTTGAACTGTGATGGAAGGAAGCCCAAAACCACAATACTCAGGGGAGTGAACCTGCATTGGGTGTCCTTAGCTAGAGTGGGCCAGTCTGCAGGCAGAAATTGAAAGTCAATTATGCCAAAATCAAAACAAGCAGAAGGGACACTCCTTTGGGTACCTTAAAGGGCAAAGAACTCACTACAGCACTAAGATACCTTGGTCCTTATTTCCATTTCAGATTTTCTGAGAGAGTAATGGACTGAAAATAGAAGGAAAGACTAGAAAACTTGCTCTTTACATTCAACTTTGCTGGGAGGCAGAAAAGAGCAGTCTGTCTCATCAAGTTTCCATCTGGAAACAAAAGTTCTTTCCCACTCTGCCTTCAGGCCTCTCCAGATGGCAATGCAGTATTCTCCAGTGAAAGACTTTCTGAAGGAATGGTTTTTCTTTAGTCTATAATTTTGATCTCTGAAAAGCAGGGACACAATTTTTGAGATTCTAAAGCTTAAGCTTCCTAGGAGATCTGCTCATAACTAGGGTGTCAAGAAAAAAAGAAAGTGGACATTTGTGAACCTGTAACAACACTGCTGTGAAAAATAAACTACTCCTATAAGCTTAGTATAGATTTATAATGCACTGTATTTAATTGATCTAAGCATCTCCCTATCAATTTAATTACAATATGGTGATTAATTTTGTTGACATAATATGTTATTGTAACTCTAGAAACATTTTCTGGAGGGGAAAGTGACTTTCAGGTGAGTACAAACCAGTTGCAATACTTGAAATCATTTCACATATGGAGTTTAAGAGCACATGAAGGTGTGTCTTCATTTGTACTGGTAATATAGCCAAGTTTTCAAAGAAACAAGTACATTCTGTAAACAAGAAGAGTTGTGCAAATAAATGAAGGCACGTATATCTCAAGATTTTTTTCAAACTTTTCCCAATATTATAATTAATAGTGTCAATAAATTTTATTAGCATATGTGTTTCCATACTCAGTGAGTCATAATTATTGGTAGCAAATAATAGAAGAGGTGGTTATTTTAATAGTTTATGATTCCCAATAATGAATTAAATGGATAATCAAATTAAACAACAGTGAAGAACTGAAATTGATGCTAATATATATATAGTTTTTCTCTTCCATTATTTTCAATATTCCATTCGTTTAGTAAGAGATTTTTTTTTTCTTTTTTCCTGACTCATTATCCTAACATTTGACTTTAAAAGGTAACACTCAGCTGACATTGAATTAAAACTGAATGCTGTCAACAAATTGTCTTTGTCAGGTACTTGTCTGAATAACTATGTAAAAATCTCAGCTACCTCTTTGATGAGTACTGCATTTAAATAATTTAACATAGCCCTAATCCCTGAAACTATAAAGAGATATGAGAAATAGAAAACTTTGGCTGGTTCAAAAACAAGCTAAGGGCAATATGATTGCATTCCTAAAGGCATAATTTGGCATTGACGAACCTTAAACATGCTAGCAAGCAGTAAAAACCTCCATATGATTTAAAGAGCTCTTATAGGAATGTGTTAGTTTCTTTGAAGAAACATGTTTCTGCTATTCTGACACTACATAGGTATGTCAAGGACACGGAAGAATGATCAAGTACCATAAATAAAAATTTTGCTCTTCAGAAGCGAGTTCTGAAATACATCAACACAGGAAAAATGTTGAAAGCTTTTGGGGTTTTTTCTCCAATATATAAAAAACTTTTTAAAAAGATAGCCCAGAATTACCTAATTAGAGACTGAATACATAGCAGGAAGAGTAATCAAATGCTAGATACATTTATTTTCATGTAATTCATAGAAGTCATTCAGATCATTCCCTTAGGACAGAACCAGTTATATGAACTTCAAGAATTCCTCTGAAGGAGGAGAGAGAAGAAACTTCTATGAGTGTTGCTAGCAATAATCACTGTCAGAAATTAGCTTTCATATTAAAAAAAAAGTTCTTATTGTATTATCTAAGAAGAAGTTATTATTGCACTGTATAATTCTATTATTTTTTTTTTTTACCACACAAACACTGATAAAATAGAACAGAAATTACAATGGCCTTTTTCCACAGGTCTTAAAAATAATGATCTGTGAAGACAAATACTTTTCTTGTTGTTTAATTCTATCCCTGGCCCTTGTTTAGCGGCTGTGATGTGCACAAATGCCTTCATTTGTTATCTTTCTGCTGCTTTTCTCCATGTATGCAGCACTCCCCTGCCATCTTACAGAAGGAGAACTATACCTTACAATACCTTAATATCATTCTGCCATTACATTATTGACTGACAAATAAATTTTCACAGCCTATAATTAAATATCCTTGCAGTGCCATTTGAATAGATTTGGCAAGCTTAATGGAACTGGAACAAAGCTATAAAGTAGAAATGCTGAATTAAACTACCTCATCGTCTCATCTTTGACTGTGGTTGATAGTAGATGTACAGGAGTATAAGAACAGAACAGCCCTTTTCCTCTTAATATGCAATCCAATAGGATCACTGCATATTTCAACATTCAGCCAACCTAAAGCCTTCATATACATATCAATATTGAACCAAAATGATGACTAAACCTGGCTTTACATCTAAGTCTGTCCTCATAAGACTAACTTTTGTTCTAGAGTAAGATGCAGTAAAAAACCCAACAGTTTAACTATTGCTAGAAAAGAATAGAATAAAATCCAATGAGGGGATCAGGCCCAGTCAGCATGGGTTCATGAAAGGCAGGACCTGCTTCACCAACCTGGTCTCATTCTATGACAAGGTGACCTGCTTAGTGGATGAGGCAAAGGCTGTTATCTACCTGGTTGTTATCTACCTGGGCTTTGGTAAAGCCTTTGACACTGTATCCCACAGCATTCTCCTAGAGAAGCTGGTGGTTCATGGCTTAAACAGGTGCACTCTTTGCTGGGTAAAAACTGGCTGGATGGCCGAGCCCAGAGAGCTGTGGTCAATGGAGTTGGTGGCTGGTCACAAGCAGTGTTCCCCAGGCCTCAGTTCTAGGGCCAGTCTTATCTTCATTAATGATCTGGATGAGGGGATTGAGTGCTCCCTCAGTAAGTCTGCAAATGACATCAAATTGGGCGGGCATGTTGATCTGCTCGAGGGTAGGAAGGCTTCACAGAGGAATCTGGACAGGCTGGATTGATGGGCTGAGGTCAATTCTATGAGGTTTAACAAGGCCAAGTGCCGAGTCCTGCACTTTGGTCACAACAACCCCATTCAGTGCTGAGGTGTAGGGAAGAGTGGCTGGAAAGCTGCCTGACAGAGAGGGACCTGGGGGTACTGGTTGACAGCTGACTGAATATGAGCCAGCAGTGTGCCCAGGTGGCCAAGAAGGCCAACGGCATCCTGGCTTGTATCAGGAATAGTGCAACCAGAAGGACCAGGGGAGTCATCTTTCCCCTGTACTCGGCACTGGTGAGGCCACACCTCAGATACTGTGTTCAGTTTTGGGCCCCTCAGTTCAAGAAGGACACTGACTTGCTGGAGCATTTCCAGAGGAGAGCAACAAGGCTGGTGAGGGGTCTGGAGCACAAGTCTTATGAGGATCGGCTGAAGGAACTGGGGTTGTTTAGCTTGGAGAAAAGGAGGCTCAGGGTAAACCTTATCGCTCCCTATAACTACCTGAAAGGACATTGTAGTGAGGTAGGTGTTAGTCTCTTCTCCCAAGTAAGTAGTGATAGGACAAGAGGAAATGACCTTAAGTTTCACCAGGGGAGGTTTGGATTGGATATTTGGAAAAATTTCTTTACTGGAAGAATGTTCAAACATTGGAACAGGCTACCCAGGGAGGCGGTGGAGTCACCATCCCTGGAGGTGTTCGAAAAACATGTAGACATGGCATTTTGGGACATGGTTTAGTAGGGACGGTCTTGTCGGGTTGATGGTTAGACTTGATGATTTTAGAATTCTTTTCCACCCTTAATGATTCTATGAATGGAATAGAGTAGAGTAGAGTAGAGTAGAATAGAATAGAATAGAATAGAATAGAATAGAATAGAATAGAATAGAATA